>VMBQ01003215.1:98224-109821 GCA_007657795.1 Dreissena rostriformis
TGTCTGCCTGCCTGCCTGCCTGCCTGCCTGCCTGCCTGCCTGCCTGCCTGCCTGCCTGCCTGCCTGCCTGCCTGCCTGCCTGCCTGCCTGCCTGCCTGCCTGCCTGCCTGCCTGCCTGCCTGCCTGCCTGCCTGCCTGCCTGCCTGCCTGCCTGCCTGCCTGCCTGCCTGCCTGCCTGCCTGCCTGCCTGCCTGCCTGCCTGCCTGCCTGCCTGCCTGCCTGCCTGCCTGCCTGCCTGCCTGCCTGCCTGCCTGCCTGCCTGCCTGCCTGCCTGCCTGCCTGCCTGCCTGCCTGCCTGCCTGCCTGCCTGCCTGCCTGCCTGCCTGCCTGCCTGCCTGCCTGCCTGCCTGCCTGCCTGCCTGCCTGCCTGCCTGCCTGCCTGCCTGCCTGCCTGCCTGCCTGCCTGCCTGCCTGCCTGCCTGCCTGCCTGCCTGCCTGCCTGCCTGCCTGCCTGCCTGTCTGTCTGTCTGTCTGTCTGTCTGTCTGTCTGTCTATCTGTCTGTCTGTCTGTCTGTCTGTCTGCCTGTCTGCCTGCCTGTCTGTCTGTCTGTCTGTCTGTCTGTCTGTCTGTCTGTCTGTCTGTCTGTCAGAGAGGACAAATAATAATAAAAATCATCAACGGAATTGGAACGTTTGAACGAGGGTGTGGTTGATTCCCGATTTGCTTTACTCCAATACGATGTACTCGCTCAACGTTTATACACTAAACAGCTAGCTGGGGTAATGTCAATTTTTCTTCCATGACGGAGCGCAGCAATTGCTCCGTATCGTCGGGCTATTCTGACGGACATTCATTAATTCCGAAAAAAAAATCAAATTACTCCGCATTGATTGCGATTTCAGGTAATTTAAAGTCTCTGTTGGTTCAGATTTTTCTTGTTGTAGTTTTGAAATGGCGTTCTGAGACTCTGCCAACGCCATCTACAGCGACGACACATTTTCAGCAATCTTATTCAGCTATTCATTTTGAATTTTATTGTTGTCTTGTACCACATTCCACAGTTTGCAGAGTTCTGACTCTCCGCCATTTAATTTTTTCTCGAGTTTATATAATGTTTCTTACTTTTTGTTTATACTCGCAAATTTAGTATTCATAGCCTGATCCATGGATTTAAGGATACCCATAATTTCAGAGTTGGAGGGTTGACTGACCTGTGGCAGGGTGCTCCCCATGGCTCCGTTTTCGGCCTCTCCATCACTTGGTGCGAACACTGAATTATCCATCATATAATCACTAATAGCAAAGAATGAGCACCGTGGATAGCGTCGCTAACACTACAATGTGTTGAATCAATCGAAACTCCGTTTGTTGAATCCTTAGATCCACGAATTTTCGCAGTTTTTTTAAGCTCGTTGCTACTACGGGAGTTATAACTGATGTTTTTACGTTTTGCGTGATTTTCCATGGACGGTTCATACAAATAAGCTGATAATTGCCAAATAATTTTCTGATTCAAGAGGCTTTACGATATGTCAACGTTTTCCGTTTTCCCCTTTATACTTATACGATTCCGCTATCCATCATGGCCGCATCTTTGTAGTGGGAGGGGTAATCCGTTTGTTGATAACTCGTTTTTATAACCATTAGACTCAACTAATTGTTGGTTTATTAATAAAAAAACGACCACCTGTAGATATGTTTTACTATAGATCCACATTTATTCCACAGTAACTTAGTATTTATGATAATATTTCCAAGTTTAGTAAAAGATTTAGACTGCTTGAAAACAAAAAACGATATGCGCCAACCATTGATCACGTGACATTTTTAAGACATGTATTGGTTTATTGTCTTTTAGTATGCAGGTGAGTTACAGATAAAGATCCTGAAATAAAATAATAATTCAGACTTCTTAAAATGAAAAACTTATATCGTTCTGTTTCTAAAGAATAACAAGTACACCACTTGTGTTTCATAACGACTTTTTGTTTATATAGAATGACAATTGCCTCGTGTTCTGCTCATTTATGTTTAAAGGAATCTGTTCACAGTTTGGATTATCAGGGCAATTAAAAAATGTTAGATATTAACACATATATACTGTATATTTAAACAAGCCAAATAAGACCCCTTAATATCCGAAAAACTGTTTAAAAAATGTATGAATAATAATATAATGAAGTCGGTAAAATAGTGAAGCATTTGTAACGTTTTTATGAACATAAAATCGGAAAATACATCTATAACTAGCATTGTTAGCATGTTAAAAATAAGTAAATACCATCAAAAGACTGTATTGGCTATTGGTAGAGCGTTAGATTTCGCGTGTAAAGGTGCCGGAGTGAAACCCTGGCGCAGACATTATATTTGTAATTGCGCTGGCAAACATTTAGGTGTATCTTCAAAGGCCTTTTTATATAAAGATTACAACTATTTTGTATTTGAGCTGCGCTCGGTGAAAAGATGGTTTAATGCATGTGCGTAAGGTGTCGTCCCAGATTAGCCTCTGCAGTCCGCACAGGCAATCAGTGATTATACTTTCCGCCTAAAGTGGATTTTTGCAAAGATGAGACCTTCTTTAAACGATAACAAATCATAAAAGCGGAAAGTGTCGCCCCTGATTAGCTTGTGCGGACTGCACAGGCTAACCTTGGACGACATTTCACGCGCATGCATTAAACCCCTTTTACAAAGAGCGAGGTTCATTTATATAAGTGACTGCATGGTAGTTTTTGACGACCATTTTTATGGGTTTACCAGACAGCGCTGAACGCTGATTGCATATTTATATATTCAATAATTGTGTCGTGTTCTGAGAAAACTGGAGAATATGCTGGTGCGTAAATTGTCATCCCAGATTAGCCTGTGCAGTCCGCACAGGCTAATCAGGGACGACAATTTCCGCTTTTATGGATTTTTTGGTTTGAATGATGTCTCTTCTTAGCGAAAATCCAGTTTAGGCGGAAAGTGTCGTCCCGGATTAGCCTGTGCGAACTGCACAGGCTAATCTGGGATGACACTTTACGCACAAGCATTTTGCCCAGTTTTCTCAGAACACTCAACAATTCATCTTCATATTTCCGCTTCAATGATTATGGGACATTTTCGATTGATGCGGTTGTCACATCTAGACGCTTTCGTCGTGACCGCGAGCTTCTTAAATCCAGACAATCAACGATGCGGTGATTGGACGAGCAAAAGACGGCGGTGACAAGAACAACCGAACCGAATTCAAGGTCAACATATTGAGGTTATAATTCGGGAAACTTTTAATGCAAATAAAAGATAAATCGAATGTTTATCTCACGTATTTGCAGTATCTCAATATTGGTATAATTGGAGTTCTATGAAATGGTTAATTCGTTCGTTATAACACAATAAGCTTAAACAGAACATGACATAAAAAGAAAATGTGTTACGTTCAAATTTAAGTTAACATATTTAGGTTTATTGAAGTAAAGACTAACTTTACAATCAAGCATTTTCGGTTTTAGGACAATGAATTTAATATAAATACGATTATTTTATAACACGTTGAAAGGTCAACTATGTCAACAACGAAATAAATGACCAAACATCGTCTGTCTTATGTCAGATATTATTTGAACGGCGCGTTTGAAGAAAGCAATCTAATAAAACATCAATTCGTAACAAGTATTATTCCTGGAAATCAAGATGCATTGACCGAAATGAAAATCGGATCCTCAAGTGGTCCCATATCTATACAGAAATTCTACGCCGTTTATTGGACAAGCATTGATTTGACTTTAATTAACATTTGCAATAAGTCCCTTATTCCGCCTCAGTGCGCATGCGCCAACTAACTGGATCGAAGACGTCACTTAATGTCGTTACCACACCGACTGTCGTTACCACACCGACACCAGTGACCTTCAAAATGCGAACAACGTTTGGTTGTTCGTAATACTGAAAATGGTGTACATTTGAAGTTGAGCTCAGATGTTCTCCTAAGGGGTGTTGCTGCAGTGTTGCTGATTTTTTTCCATGTAATAGATTTTGTTCAAAATGCATATTCAAGTGCTACAAACAAAAACTATATAAAAAATGAAATAAAACATAGGGTCACCCGCCTTGTGTTGATTTTATTCACCATTATATAACATGTACATGTACTTTTTCATTAAAACTGAAAAATCTCTAATTGCATAAAAATGATTAATAAACTATGAAATTGACAACACTTAGATAGTATTTAAGCTAAGATAATCATATGCCATTTAAATAAACCACAAACTACCAAAAAAATAGAGAACACAAGTTACATTTTAAGAAATTTAATTTTTATAATTTTTATGTCACCCCAAAAAACGTATTTTTTACTTTTTAAACCACAAAAATAAAATTAAAAAAAAATCTATCTAATAACTTTATGCGAAACTGCTCAAATATGTTCATCTTCGTATTGTTATCATAAAACAAAAATAAACAAAGGTGGTCACCGCACTTTTAACAGAGATTTTCTTTAACCATCCCTACCGTATGAGTAAAATTTAATAAATACAGCAATTAGGCAAAACCCAAGTACCGTTACATAGATTGTTAGAGATATGCATAAACATTAGAAATTGTTCACAATCTTTACNAAAAAACAAAACAATAATACAATATTCAATCACAAACATAAGACCATACAGTATCAACTCGACCTTAATCATCAATAACAGGGACTTGTTGACAGATTTCGGCATGTTTTGAAGTTTGTGATAAAATTCTTTATATTGATTAATGTTAACAACAGGACTGAAGAGTTCCAGTAAAACACAAGAATGAAATAAAAGAAAGAAACATAGAAGTAAAAAAAGTTAACCGCACCTTGGATCGAACCACTGACCTTTGTACCTATAATGAACCAACTGGGTCATTTGTGATGATTCTGATAACAAGAATATTGGGATGTGATAATAGCATCAGGTGTTGCTATAAATATATCATCGGTAAAATAAACTGCCGCAACACTCCTTAAGTCATTAATCTCTTTTCTCAAAATTGTATTATCGTTATAATGAAGTGTATTGACTTATGAATTATTATTAAACGTGTTTACAAGCTGGTAGTATAACTACTATTTAATAGGCAGTGTAAGAGGTATTTAAACTGCTTTAACCATAATTGCATCTACTAAGGAAACCCATTTTTTTTCTACATGTAGTTTGCCACAAACACGACAACCGTTTAATACCAGAACCAGAGAAAAATGCACGTTATTTCAATGCTCTCCGTCTCGAGAACGACAATCTCCTCGTTTTTTCGTATTTATTAAACGTGTATGTGATTCTTCTCAGTGGAATTATTCACTTGATTACTGTTTGTATTTCATCAACCATCCCTCTTGACAGACATCGATGTCCACGGCAGCTGCTCGGTGGAGCTGTTGACCAATACCGGTCGCTCCTCAACCTAGCCCAAGATTTATTTAGAGATTTCGTCTTTGTATTAGCATAGGCATCTATCAATTGCAGCAAATATTAATGTTATTTATTTTTAAATGTTAAGCTGTGTTAAAATACGCTTAGAGCAAATTATCATTGTATTTATTTAAAATAATAAAATGTTAACCACGTCTGTAAACATATGTTTTGCAAATTCAAATACATAGTCAATATTTGCTCATCTCCACTTCAGAAATGGTATGGTCATTCATCTTAACTTAACACCTTTTTCCTAACAGTTGATGTTTTTGTGTATTGTTTTTTTTTCCACCTAGCACGGAAATATGCATTTTTTATCATGTTGACATATTCTTTGTAAATGTATGTGTGTATGTCTGTCTGTGCCAACGATTAATGTCAATACCAATATTAATTGTTAAATAGTATTTTATTGATGGTTTTCAAGGTATTCAAAAATCATGTGGGTATTGGTGTTTGTCCTTGTTTTCCTTACAGAGATGTACTTTAAAGTCTTTTCATGTCTTTATATTTTCCTCCTGAAGCCTCACCCTTTTATGCAAATTTAACTATGTCAGGATTACAACAACTGGAACAACTTTTAATTGAAAATAATTTGCTAGATTTAGAGCTACTTTTAAGCGGAGACTTTAATGCCCGAACAGCTAGTCTCAGTGATTATACAGCTTGTTCTGATAATATTTCTGAGCTTAACGAATATAATTATATTTTTAATACTGATATAGGAGTAGATAGGATTTATCAGGATAAAAAAAATGGACATGAACTGCTAGAGTTTTGTAAAGTGTGTTCATGCTATATTGTAAATGGGCGTCTTGGTGTTGGAAGTGACGGCTTTACATTTATTAATCAAAATGCCTGTAGTATTATATATTATTTTATTATGTCTAGAAATATTTATGACCTTGTTGCAATGTTCAGAAAACAACCTAATACAGAAAGTAGCCATCTGCCTATATCCCTTGGGATAAAAACTAAACAGCGTAGTAGCAAGATAAATAACTTGAGAAATGAAGTCCTTTTTTTGCGATTTGAAAAATGATTATTGAGAAGATTACTTAAATTGTTTGTCAGAAAATATTCTTAAAGGTAGTTTTAGCACCTTAGATACAATGTTATTAGATCTGAACACGGATATAAATACAGTTTTAAACGAGTTTGAAGCAGCTATTGGAAATAGTAGTGTTCAGTTTCAAAAGGTAAAAAGAAAAAAGCCAAAGTTGACAAATGAATGGTTTGACCGAGAATGTTAAATGGCAAAACAAACCACTAGAAAACTGTTTAAAAGGTTAAGGTTGCAGAGGTCTGATCAAAATTTGAACGACTATATACAGAGTAAATGTAAATATAAAAAGTATGCAAACACAAACGCTTGTTATTCAATAAAAAGTTTTTGCAAAATGAAGAGAGTTCTGTAAATGATTCACGAAAGTTTTGGTGTGAAATCAAAAAGGTTTTAAGCAAACCGAAATCGGAAGCTGCTATATCTCTGGACAAATGGTTTGAACACTTTAGTACATTATTTTCGAATGATAATACCGAAGAGGGCAGATATGAAAATTTTGATAATAATTTTGATGCAAACATGCATTTTGATGAAATTGAACAGCTTATTTTCAATTCTGATATTAACGATGAAGAAATATTACAGCGTATTAAATCACTTAATATGAAGAAAGCACATGAAGGCAATATTATACCTCAACAATTAATTTATGGCGCTAGTGCATTATTACTTTATATACGTAAACTGTTTCAGAGGCTCTTTACACGAGGTGAATTTCCAGATAGTTGGGCAAAGTCAATTATCATACCCTTGCACAAAAAGGTAGCCTAAATAATCCAAATAATTACAGGGTTATAGCATTGTTAGATGTATTAAGTAAAGTATACATTGCATCATTACTAAAAGAATGACAATTTATACTGAAGCATACAGTAGGCTTTCAGAAACTCAAGCTGGATTTAGAGCTGGATATAGAACTGTGGATAATGCCTTTATCTTATATTCCATTGTTAATAAATATCTTAGCATGAAAAGTAGATCTGTATATGTGGCTTTCATAGATTTCCATAAAGCCTTTGATTCAGTAAATCGAGGTCTTTTGTATAATGTTCTGAAACAAAATGGTGTCAAAGGTCATTTGTATGAAGCTATACAACAAGTGTATTCATCTGTTAAAGCATGTGTTCGATCAGATGAAGGAGTATCGGATACTTTTTCATGTCTTGTTGGACTTCGTCATGGGTGTAGCTTAAGCCCAATTTTATTTGTAATGTTCATCAATGAATTGTATACAATGTTAAACAAAAATAATACCAGAGGAATCCAATTATTCCCTGATACTGTTGAAATATTCATGTTAATGTTTGCTGATGATATAGCCCTAATTGCCGAAACTGTTGTAGGTTTGCAAAAACAATTAAACATTTTATATGAATTTTGTACACAAAACAAACTTACAGTTAATATTGAAAAAAAAATACTTGTGTTTAAACGTGGTGACCAATAAGCAAGTAGAGAACAATGGACATACAATAGATGTCGACTAGATATTGTTAATGGTTTTACATATGTTGTTTTATATTTTTCAAAAAGACTGTCTATGTACAAAATGGCTGAGACTATCTCTACCAAGGCTAAGAAGGTTCTTATATGAATTTTAACCTCTTTTCAACATGTATCATGTGTGCCATTTAAAACGTTTTTCAAGATATTTGACACGAAGATTGCATCTGTAATGTTATATGGCTCAGAATTATGGGGTCTAATACACACACACGATGTATAGAATCATTGCAAATATATGCATGTAAAAGATTTTTGAATGTAAATAAAACAGCATGTAATGATGCCATACTGGGAGATACCGGTAGATTCCCTATGCATATCTATTCATCTAAACGTTGTATTAAATATTGGTTACGATTAATAGATCTACCTAGATATAGATATCCCAGACTATGCTATGAAATGCTTATGTACTTTGAAAATCTATGCTTCAATAACTGGGCTAGTGATGTTAGGCTTAACTTATATAGAAATCGTTTTGGTTATGTTTGGAAAGAGCAAAATATTATAAACCCTAAACTCTTTTTATTACAATATGAACAAAAGCTGAAAGATCAAGCTATGCAAAATTGGAATGCTAGGTGTAGAGAGAATATCAAATTGTGTCAGTATATAATGTTTAAACAGTGTTTTGAAGTGAAAAAGTATTTAACTGTTATAGATATTAACAAGTTTAGACGATGTTTTGCAAATTTTCGAAGTTCTTCACACAACCTCATGATAGAAAAGGGAAGCAATTTCATATAGATAAAGAATTTCGTGTATTTATATATTGTGAAACACTAACGGAAGATGAGTATCATTTTATGCTGACATGTCCTCTGTATACTAATCTTCGTTCTATGTATATACCATTGCACTATTTTCAACATCCAACTGTAGAAAAATTCTATGATTTGATGTCTACTGAAAATGAAAAGTTAATACGAAACATTGCTATGTATATATATAACTCATTTAAAGAGAGNAATTAATGGAAGCATATTATCTATGATTTAATAAAAAACTAAATGGAAAGCATCCAAGAACAAAAGTCAGCGCAAAATGTTAAAAACCCTAAACTCTTTTTATTACAATATGAACAAAAGCTGAAAGATCAACTATGCAAAATTGGAATGCCAGGTGTAGAGAGAATATCAAATTGTGTCAGTAAATAATGTTTAAACAGTGTTTTGAAGTTAAAAAGTATTTAACTGTTATAGATATTAACAAGTTTAGACAATTTTCGAAGTTCTTCACACAACCTCATGATAGAAAAGGGAAGCATTTTAATATAGATAAAGAATTTCGTGTATTTATATATTGTGAAACACTCACGGAAGATGAGTATCATTTTATGCTGATATGTCCTCTGTATACTAATCTTCGTTCTATGGATATACCATTGCACTATTTTCAACATCCAAATGTAGAGAAATTCTATGATTTGATGTCTACTGAAAATGACAATTTAATACGAAACATTGCTATGTATATATACAACTCATTTAAAGAGAGAGATCAGTTGATGGACATGTACAGATAATAATGTTCATATTATCATACTCATATTGTATTGTAATGACCATAACCACATGCTGTGTATTATTATTATGATGATGTATATATTGTGTTTGGGCCGGAGGCCTTATATGCAAATAAACTATTTAATTGAATTGAATTGGTGTTTGTATTAGTATATCAAATGCTTGATAGAAAAAAACGTTCGAAATTAATATTGAATATAAAACACAAAAACTGAAATGTGTTTACCATAAACAAATAAATTTATTCGTATTAAGTAATCTTTTATTAATCAATGTTTGCGCAATCAAGTGATTTTCTACGAAGAACACTATTTACTAGTATTTATTATTATTATAAGTTAGTTAGTCCAGCAAACAAAGAGTATAATTAATAAATGAATCAATTAAATTATTTAAATTAATAATAACAGTCTGTGTAGTTTTATGAGCCAAGATAGTTGGGCAGAATTATAGGAGCAATGCCTGGTATTTTTTTACAAATGTTTCCTGCCTGTCTTACTTGTACAAGGTTTTAACGTCTTGAACAGCTGCCGTGCAAGGGATCAAGTACCTTTGACAATACAATAAGTGCTCTCGCCCCTACAGTCTTAATGATAGCATTAAGCTATTCGTTTGAAATTGAATTAAACGTATTTTAACCCTGCCCGCATGCACAACAATGTATAATGTATTGTTTCTTTTCGTTCAGCCATTTTTGATAGCTGTATATGCTACGCTAAAAAAATGTTTTATTACCACCAAAAATCTTTTTTCAAAGGACTTTTGAATGTCACTAACGTTACTTGTACTACTTTATGACAGTAGACGTGCGCGTTTATGTGAATTGTTTGATTCTGCACACGCCTATGTGAACCACTGCAATATGATGCAATATATATTGTCAGTTTCGTATATATAATGATGAACTGGACTGGTTCAAGTTATATGAATACATTTTCTGTTCTGTTCTGTATTAATTTATGTACTTACATTATACAGGATGCGTTTTTGGTCAATGCATGACACTTACTGGCTACAACACCATAGAAAAAAATACTTTTAGCATCAAACTGTTTCATTCTTTATTGTCTCTTCAATATATTAATTCATAGTATGGTTTATAAATATGCTGATTAATATGTCGCAAAATATTTATTGTTCTCTACGAACACCCGTGTTTAAAACGTCGTGCCATGTGTTTTGGTTGGTTTTATCCATAGCGCTGTCACTTATACATTGTACGCATATTAATTACCTATGAGATTGACGAAAACAATATTTAGCAATTTCTAGTATGTTGAAATAGTATTCTTGTTGCGAGCAACAAATAAGTCACTGTTCCATGTTTACCTTTGGTATATACAGAATGCGTTGGAAATGTTTCTAAACTGCCTCGCTAATGAAGAGAACACGATGTTAATATCACCAAAACACTTTGCGTCAAGCTGTGAATAAAAAGGAACGCAAGGATATTACAAGAATTTGCTGCTTCTTAAATAAATATTTATGAAAGCCTAAATATATCTATAAAGTGTTTGCTCTTATCGAGTTGTTTTTTATACATTTATTTTTGTACATGATGTTGGAACTCTTTTCATTGTAATTTGTGTGTATTAACATGATTATATTTGTATTGTACTGATGCACTTGTACTATACGTTGTTTATTTGTATGGAATGATCAAAGGCGTTTTTGCCGATATTCCAATAATACAACTTGAAACTTTTTTATTTTGCTGTTAAGTTAAACCTTTAATGAACCATTTCTACGCACAAAAACCACATCAATGCTCGACATCGCTATACATGGTGACCTTTGTTTGGTTTCCAGCCGTCTCTATGCGTGCGTTTCCGAAGCACCATCCATTAATATGCATCTGTAATATATCCGTCGGTAATTAGAATGTCATACNCTTGATCTTGAATATATTGACACACGCTCTTAAAGTGCGACATTGAAATATAAGTTCTTGACTGGGGTATTCGACAGATTACATATCATTTCATGAATGCCCACTTGTTTAAACAGCTGGATGTTTACAATCAGTAATTATTCAAATGGATTAAGTATTGAATACGTACCCGGCCTCGATGTTAGAAAATATTGATGCGTTTTGTGAACATTATAGTTATTATACACGAAGTACAATT
>VMBQ01003216.1:2658-28096 GCA_007657795.1 Dreissena rostriformis
ATATACAGTCCAACCTGCCAATAAAGACCACTCAAGGGAGTTGGTCATTGTGGTCTTTGTTCACAGGTGGGCTTTATTCGCAGGGTCCATTAAAACTTTGCAAAATATGCTTGTAGTTTTTTAACAGGTACCTTATCTATGTATGTGCTCTATTGTTTGAATACTTATGCATGTATAATGAAATAAAAGATTGAAAACACAGTTTTGTTTTTATATTTATTATTTTGATTCCCTTATGTTTTTATTATTTATTTCATTAATCATATACATATATCACTGGCGCAAATTCCGACTCACGCTTAGGGCGTTTACTTTCAGAGTTAACGTTCCCCTCGAACTCGTCCATTATCTCAAGTTTACGCTTCATAATGTTCTGTATTTGAGTTTTGCCTACACCAAGATCACTAGCCACTCGTCTACAACTGAGTCCTTTTCCTAACAAACTAATGACCTTAACGCGTTCTTCCAACGTCAAGAACTTACGCTTGGAAGCCATGATGGATAATTTGAACTGACAATTTACTTTTCTATAATCAATGCACGTCTTATCATGGAGAAATTTAAGAAGGGAATGACTATCAAAATGTTTGTGGTTAATAGGCATCGTAATTGTAATAAAACCCTCAATTTACTTAATGAGTTGATGAAAGCCCCAAACTTTTCTTTGATATTTTCGGCAATTAGTACATTAATCGCGAGTCACTTAAATACAAAGGCAATTCTTTACACTTTCGGCAAACTGTCAAATGCATAAAAGAAGCAGGCGACTACCAATTAACAATGCGTGTTAAATAAACAAACAACTGCTATCGAGTGCAATAAACTGTCACTTGCCAATATCTCCATAGCGACCGACGAGTCCACTGGTAAGATGTGTATCACGTGACTACACAGCGTCATTGCGGCCATTTTGTTTTTTGACAGTTGCGAAATCGTTGATTTTTATGATTGCAGTGGTCGTTGTAAGCTATCAAAATGGACTTTTGGGAATGTAAAAGGGCGGTCTTTGGTCTTTATTCGCAGGTGGGCTTTATTCGCAGGCTCAATATATAGTGAAATTGTTCGGGAGGAAATCGATGTGGTCGTTATTGACATTTGGTCGCTATTAAAAGGTGGTCGTAGGTACAGGTTGGACTGTACAGAAAAATGGCAACGTGTGTGTTAAAGCAATTATTGAGAACTTTTATCGTCAATATTTACAAGAAAGTGCTTTTAAAAATGAAATAAACGGGATTATCGGGAAATGAATAGAAACTTGAAAAGTAGAATGTATGCAGTAATATAGTCGGATCGATACGGATGTATTGGGGAATCGTTCGAGTCGGAATTTTACTATCTATGCGGGAAAGTATTAAAACAATTAAAACATATATCTTTATAAATGACTTTTTAGCTGGGTTTTTTAAGGGTCATAGCGTTCCAAATGACGTCTTTTGACGCTGTTTTTCTAAGAGTTATAACGCACCACAGAACGTTAATTGACACATTAAATTAAAAAAAATCAACGTCGCAAGGGGACACCCCTCCCGAACCACCCCTATTAGCCCCGGGGCGCCTGAAATAAATCCTGTGGAAAGCACTGTATGGGAAGCATAAAAAAGTTTAGGCCGAAATTGTTGTCCCTGTTAAGCCTGTGCGGACTGCAGAGGCTTATCTGGGACAACACTGTATGCATATGCATTTTGTCTGGTTTTCCCAATACAAGGCTCTAATATTAGATAGGAACAGTCCCAACCCCTCACCTAGCCTCAGCCCACCAGGGGTGAAGGCATTCTTATCGCCGGCTGTGGTGTTTTTGTTTACAGTGATAGAGGAAAGCTCGAGCACCCTCTCTGTACGTGTCCCGTCCGTGCCGCTTGGTCTGAGATCCATCAAGATGAGATGATTGTCCGTACCACCTGCAATACAAACATGTGTAAATCATGTAAGGACAACTTTGTGGAATTCATGTTAGGACGAATTTGTAGAATTCATGTTAGGACAACTTCGTTGAATTCATTCAATTTCCTGAAATACAATATTTTGTTAGGATGACCAATAACCAATATAGCCGATGATGTCTAAAATCTGAAATTGGCAACTTAAATTTCTTAAAATCTTTTAAAATAAAGCAGATTTGAACACCTTCTAAGGTATAAATAACTAAATAACATGAATTTTGGGCTACTCACCAGTATTCTGATTTTTTACAGCACACCAAAAATATCCTTATATATTTCAATAATATTAACAAACTATAAAATTGCTTGATTGACCATTTGTTTGTTTGAGATTATTTTGACATTTTCAACAGTTTTTCAGTCACTTCTGCAGTTAATATATTGCCATGATCTGTAACAATATATTCCCATGAAAGTTATGTGGATAGGCTGACCAGTTGTAAAACTATAGCTTGCTCCGACTTCCTTGTTGTGTAACCTTGTTTATCCATAGATTTAAAGTCCACCCCATCAGCTTGGAATAGGGAATGACCTGCTTTTGTTTGAAACTCCAATAACTATGGTTACCATGGAAACAAACTGTGAGACAAAACAGGGGTTACCATGCCTACATGAGATTACCTTTATTCTCTCCTATCATTCACCTTGGAAGGGGCCATCACCTGATTTTGTTACTCCCAGAACTATGGTTACCATAGTAACACGCTGTGTGACAAGTCTGGTGTAACCATGCCTACCTGAGATGACCTTGTATCCCCTCTTCACCAGTTCCTCCCCCATCACCTTGGCATTTGCAAGCACCTGCTTCTGGTATTCACGGAAGTCTGGAGATTGGGCCTGGAACACAGTCGTAAACAAAACATTTGAAAAGTATGAAAAGGTTTTACATGTAGTAAGAAAAAGGAAGGTAACCAAAAAAAAAAAATGCAAACCATTTAAAGAAAATACCATTTTATTTCTGGACAAATACTCACACAATTAATGTTGCTGCGGGCTGGGGGGAGATTTGGACAAATTTTAATTCAAAGATGCATTGATTTCTTAAAAATATTTATCCTGAAATAATTTTCCTAAACACTTAGTTTAAGCCCTCTTTATTTAAACGCCACCCCGTCCGACCAAATCATGTGTTTTATATCATTTTGTACAGGCAACCTGCTCTGGTCACAGTGCAAAGACCCTTATCTGTGGAGGTGAATACACAGAAAAGAGTGCTACAGTTATCATTTGAGAGGAAAACTACATCTAAAGATCAGATATTTTTTTGGTGGATTGATACACTAGAGAGGACTACTCCATGGAGGGTCCCGAAATTCCTCAACCTAGGCCTAAAACACAGTTCCCTCAGCATTTTGTCCCTCATGCTTTCTCACCTGCTTCATGGCAATTTTCCCCTCACACATTTCTCACCTGCTTCATGGCAATTTGTTTCCCCTAACACATTTCTCACGTTTCATTGCAATTTGTTTCCCCTGACACTATTCTCACTTTCATGGAAATTTGTTTCCCCTGACACATTTCTCACATTTCATGGCAATTTGTTTCCTCTCACACATTTCTCATGTTTCATGGCAACTTGTTTTCCCTCACACATTTCTGACCTGTTTCATGGCAATTTGTTTCCCCCTCCACATTTCTCACCTTTTTCATGGCCATTTGTTTCCCCTTCCACATTTCTAACCTGTTTCATGGCCATTTGTTTCCCCTTCTAAATTTCTCACCTGTTTAATGGCCATTTGTTTCCCCTTTCACATTTGTCACCTGTTTCATGGCAATTTGTTTCCTCTCACACATTTCTCATGTTTCATGGCAACTTGTTTTCCCTCACACATTTCTGACCTGTTTCATGGCAATTTGTTTCCCCTTCCACATTTCTCACCTTTTTCATGGCCATTTGTTTCCCCTTCCACATTTCTAACCTGTTTCATGGCCATTTGTTTCCCCTTCTAAATTTCTCACCTGTTTAATGGCCATTTGTTTCCCCTTTCACATTTGTCACCTGTTTCATGGCAATTTGTTTCCCCTTCCACATTTCTCACCTTTTTCATGGCCATTTGTTTCCCCTTCCACATTTCTCATCTGTTTCATGGCCATTTGTTTCCCCTTCTAAATTTCTCACCTGTTTAATGGCCATTTGTTTCCCCTTTCACATTTGTCACCTGTTTCATGGCAATTTGTTTCCCCTTCCACATTTCTCACCTGTTTCATGGCCATTTGTTTCCCCTTCTAAATTTCTCACCTGTTTAATGACCATTTGTTTCCCCTTTCACATTTGTCACCTGTTTCATGGCAATTTGTTTCCCCTTCCACATTTCTCTACTGTTTCATGGCCATTTGTTTCTCCTTCCACATTACTCACCTGTTTCATGGCCATTTGTTTCCCCTTCCACATTTCTCACCTTCTTTGTGGCTATATCTTTCCCTCACACATTTCTAACCTGCTTTATTGCAAATTTTCACCCAAAAGACATCGCTTACCTGCTTCATTGCGGTTGCTATGGCAGCAATCTGATGCTGGTGTGGCCCACCCTGCAGCGAGGGGAACACGGCCCCGTTGATACGCCTCTCGTAGTCGTACAGAATGTCGTTCCCTTTCTTGTCCTTGCCCTTCAGTCCCTTGCGGTAAAATATGATGCCAGCCCTGCGGAAGGTTTGCAGAGAAAAAGAGAATACACATTTTTGGTTTCTGTACATTATT
Organism: Dreissena rostriformis; assembly: GCA_007657795.1. NCBI lineage: Eukaryota > Metazoa > Mollusca > Bivalvia > Myida > Dreissenidae > Dreissena > Dreissena rostriformis. The sequence goes on from VMBQ01003216.1 coordinate 7,297, forward strand.
GATTTTTATTCACGAGTTATTTTAGAGAAATCAGTTATTGCAGACGTGGCAAAGAACGAAGTGAAAATATTCATTTCAATTAATCAAATGTGGATAAAAATAAAATAATGTTTCCAAACAACAAATTTTCTGATTTTACTTGAATTTTATGTTTTTATCTAATAATTGTTTAGGCTTTAGCTGTACAATTTTGTGGTTATAATAATGGATAAAATAATAAAACACTATCTCGCATTCCTCAAATTTTGAGTACACTCCTTGTTTTCATTTAATGATTTAACTGTAGAATGTTTCGGACTAAATGATGTCAGGACAAAAAATTAAAATTTATCACAAACTTCTATAATTATGAGTACTGCATTGTTGATGATCTGTAACAGTTTCATTCACAAAATAAATTCAAGAAACACAAGCAAGAAATTCAAATAATACAGCACAGAACACTGAACACAAACCTCGGTCCCCTGAGAGTTTTGTGAGTGGTGGAGGAGATGACATCGGCATACTCGAACGGAGACGGAATGACGTCTGCCGCTACCAGGCCAGATATGTGCGACATGTCCGCTAACATCACAGCATTCACTTCATCACAGATCTGCAGAAGCATGATACTTTTATTTGGATTTTTTTCCCTTTTCAACAGTATTCAGGGCGGTCAGTTTACCAACTCGCACTTTTCTTGGGTAAGCGAGTTTACCACTAAGTTCCCCTACTTATGCCAGTCACTGGTAACTGCCATACTTGAAAATGAGGTTTTGGGAAAATGGCCATAGAAATAGTTCCACACATGGCTGTGGTGGGAAACCAATATTAGCCCTTTGAGCACTGGAACCGGATTTTGAAGGCCTTTGCAAACAGTTTGGATCCTGATGAGACGCCACAGAACGTGGCGTCTCATCAGGATCCAAACTGTTTGCTATTCTGATAGTATTCTTTGAAAAAAATCGAAGAAAAATGCTTATTTTAGAAATTCAGCAGACGACATTTTAGCAGACGACAAATTTCCCAGCATGCAAAGGGTTAGTATTGCAGCACTCTTCCAACTGAGTTAGCCGGCCCAAACACGTTTGGTTACGATGGCTGTGTAAATCTTTGAAACAAAGTACACTTGTCACTTTGGTAATTTCCCTTGACTGACCCCTGTACTCAGTTTTGACTGCATTATGTTTAAGTACATGTTTCTTGAATTAAACATAGCTTGTGTGTAAAACAAGCAATACATTACTACCTTTCCACATGTTAACTGGATATAGGGAAATTTATNTTCTTGTTTTTTACGTAGTACTTATAGTTTAAGTTTTAGATTTTTATTTTGTCAATAATTGTCTTGTAGCTATACACATAGAGTAGTTTTATAGTGTCTTGTTGATCTTTCTAATCTAGGGTTACTATGCATGTTTTTAAGTACGTAGCACTTATAGTATAAGTATAATAGAGTAGTTTTATAGTATAATTGAGTAGCTTTGATCGATTTCTTTTAAAACTGTGTTGCAAAATGTATTCGTATCTGCGATACGTCAAATGTTCTTATGTAAAGCGCCTTTGAACGTGCACTCTTGTATGAAAAGGGCACTATATAAATCCGGTATAATAATAATAATAATAATTAAGATCATGAAATATAAACTAGCTGGAATATGAAGAATTTAATAAATATTATTAATAATACAAATGTGTACTTTCATATAATTGATTCAGCCAATATTTATTTTTCAAAATTATTTCTTTAATGTGAGCTACTGGCCTAGCTTTTATCCCCCATGCCCCAGTTTTGATATCACAGGGAAAAATGTTCTGAACAATTTCCATGAAAATTATGCAATACATGTGGCTTCTAATGTGTTCACAAAGTAAATGTTGATGACGCAAAACGTATGACAAATGACGGACACAAGGCAATTACAAAAGCTTAACATGTCATTAGCACGCTCTGCTACGTTGAGATAAAAAGGGGGTAAATCTTCATTTTTTACCGTACTTTGATAAAAATCACTAATCTCAATATCATGTAGAACAAGAGATGTGTTTGTCAGAAACACAATGCCCCCTACTGTGCCGCTTTGATTTTTTTTTACCTTTGACCTTGAAGGATGACCTTGACCTTTCACAACTCAAAATGTGCAGCTCCATGAGATGCCAAATATCAAGTTGCTATGATCAATATTGCCAAAGTTATGACCAAACTTAAACATAGGTTAAAGTTTTGGGACAGACACACACAATGACAGACAGACAGGCCAAAAACAATATACCCCCTTGCCTTCCCCCTTTACTTTGTTATGTGATTATCAACATAAACAAACATAACAGCATACAAATACACAACAGAGTGATGAGGTAGATCTGTACTTACATTAACTCTGTACGGCATTGATTCAAAGAATATGGAGGTTGCAGAGATCCTCTTTGTGTCTGTCATGAAACCATGAGTCAAGCTGAAAATGTATTACATTTAATAATAAGCTTTATTAACACGGGCCATGTTCCCAAAAAGACAGCCCACTTAAAGCATATATATATATGCCAATCATCAACTGTATTAAGACAGGGACCAAGAAAAATATTTTACAGGGAAACTGAGAAAATTACAAATAATAATTTATAATAATAATTAATAAATAATTTAAAATGTTATTTTTCACAGTGAATTAACAATTTTAAATGTGACTGGTATTTCACTAAAAGTCACAGAAAAGCAGAAATACTATAATATGTTGACATCTTGCACACTTACTGTCCTCCGTCGGGCAGATCAAGGCCCATTATGNTATTTACAGTTTATGTATCATAGTATATACATATCTACATAACTGACACATTTGAACATTTCCACAAGTTAGTGCCCCTCTAGCATTTGCACATTTACTGTTAATTATGTCATTGAAAGCTGAATCGGACAGGCAGGTCGTACCATTGTCTTTTATAAATGCATTTAACACAAAATGTTTCACAGCCTGTGTGGCAACAATAGGCAAACATGTTGTTGATATTTAAGTTTTATTGGCCTTCCTAGACCCTTAGGCGCTGGACTTCTCAAGTTGTTCCTTGCTGAAAAGGACATCCAGCAGAGCAATTGTCAACTTTTGTGGATTATATGCTCCAGCATGCCGTTCTTCTGAAAGTTGCCCCTGAGTAATGTACACTTTCTGCTCTGGATGAAGGTGAACCTTTTTAACACCACCAGAGCTCTGCAAAAAAAGGAAAAACAATAACACTGAAATTTATATAATGTTATTCATTTCTATATCCTTTTATTTCAATAAATGTGACTGCAACTATAATTAGCAGGAAGCAATTTCATGAGTTAAAATATTTATAATTGACATATTTCATAATGATGTCTGAGGAATCTGCTATCCTGCTTTTTTATGAAACTCATTGCAAGTTGAAAATTAGCCTTACAGTTCAGGGCTAACGGTTCATTTTTAAAAACAGGGTATAAGCATGTTATAGCATAGTGATATTATAATTTACTTGTGATAAAAGATAAACCGATAATTTCTACATGACTCATGCATGAAATTGATATGCTAAAGAAATCAACAAATATCCGCTTTTAAAGAAAAAAGTAGCTCGGATATGAATTGGTATTTTATTAACAGAAAAGGTCAATGTCATTGGCAATTATTAGTTTCAAGTTTTTAATATATTCTGTGCTGCTTGTTGTTTTACCGTTACACATTCCTCCCAATGATAAGTCCCTTGCAGACTTTGATCACAGTGGTCCATTACTGCAAGCCATTGGGTGGAGATTTCATGTTAAACTCATTGGACTCCACTACACCATATGTGAGCCGCACTGGTGTTGGTTTGTGCACTGTCTGCTTTTGTGCTGCTCAGCTGTTGCAGTCTCCCTTTTTCCCCCATCCTATTATATAATCTGAAATGTAGTTTTCTTAAGTACTAACTATATATTTAAAAGCAAAATTTGTATTTTCATCTATTTTTGTTTGAAATTGTGTTGTTTTTCTTTCAAATTGGCACACAACATTGCAGACTTCCCATGCATAATCCTTTTACATTTCCCACTGGGACACAGTTCATAAATATAATTTAAATTATACTATTCAATAATCTTAATTAAAAAAGAATGCAGAAATAAAAATACAAACCTTTTATGCTGTTCTGCAGTATTCCCAAAACACAGGAATTTGGTGAAGAACCATCAGAGAACAAAATACAGTAACCAGCCACTTTGAACCCCCTTTTGAAACAAACTAATTGTTCATTTCCACACTGTATTAATTATACATTGTTTTTCACACAATACCCCCTTGCTATCAGAATTGCAGGGCATTTTCTACACTACAATTTTTAGTCCTCACAATTTAGGTCAGTCTGAGTTGCTCTTGATTCAAATAAACAACTTCCTGACCTGTGTTAAATTTAACCAATCCAAAGCCTAGCTGATAAACAGATGGTTTATTTATAATCAGGTACTTGTATAAGGGCTCAGCATTGCCAGTGAATATTGGGGCTGCAGAAAACCACAAGTCCAGGTCAACAGGTGGTCAGTGTTTATCCGATTAAACATTGTCATATTTATGTATCATTTCATGAAGTTTGAGACTGGGAAAATGTGTTTTAGAAATTTATTTTAATTTGTGTCGCATACAATATAGTGGTTATTATTTAATATGGAAACAAAGTCTTGAACATAAGTCCTATTTTCAAATTCACCAGATGATGTTGACCTATTTATTGATTTACACAGCAGAGAAACACTGGCCAAGCCTTTGCGAAGAGATCGTTCGGAAATCGTATCACAGAATGCCTATTAATTTTGAAGGCCTATGTTTTAGGCGGCTTTTTCTCGAATTAGACAAGAGATTGTTTGATTTAATTCATTCGGACATACTGGCGAGAAATTTATTTTAAATTCGATTGGCTTCTGAGAAAGTCGTGAAAGGTCAAAATTTACATAATACAGCTACGCCGTAAACAAATGTTTACCTGATTATTAAGATTCTGTGTTTCATGCCATTACATTTGAATCCCAATATGCTGGGAAAGAAATCAGCTACCTTGAAATAATGATTTTTGTTAACGTTTTTATATTTTTGTACTTAGAAATTTTTACTCATTTTCAGCACTACCTTGAAATTTTCAGAGTCCAACAGTATATCTAAAAAGCTTGCGCGAGCTTGCATCCAAAACAGCTTGCGCAAGCTTGCACAAGCTTGCTGAAATTTGTATTAAAATACTTTCAAGCTTGCACAAGCTTGCGCAAGCTTGCCGCAAGCTTTTATAAATTAGAATTTAGCTTCGCAAGCTTGCCGCAAGCATTCATTTTGGTTTGGGAAGAATTGCACTATATGTACAGTTAATGAAAAAATTTCAAAGGGCCATAACTCTGTGAAAAATCATGCAAGCAGAACTGGCTGATAATATGCACATCTCCTTTTGGTAGTGAAGCTTCCCATTAAATTTCATTGAATTCTGGTCATTAGTTGCTGAGAAATAGCCCGGCAAAGAATTGCACTATATGTACAGTTAATGGAAAATTTCAAAGGGTCATAACTCTGTGAAAATCATCTGACTAGAACCCGCTGATAATATGCACATCTCTTGGTAGTGAAACTTCCCATAAAGTTTCATTGAATTNTTGCCTCGGCATGTCGCGGCGGACAGATGCGAAGCATCGCAGTGCCGCGTGCTGCCGCTAACTGACGTGGCTTTAACGGCCGACTCGGCATCGACTCGTTTCGCCTTGCCGCCGCGGAACGCGAAATATGTTTGTTCCGCGTGGGCTGTACTGTAGCATACCCGGGGTACATTTAAGTATTCTTAAGAGAACCCACGGTACATTTAAGTAATACTGGAGCCAACAATGACCAATCAAGCTTAAGTGCCCGGTGTGAAGCACCTAGTACACTGCATGTCCGGTTTAACGTCTCATGCGAAAGACGAGTAAGTTTGTTGTGGTTGAGCGTGTGATAGAGCCTGCTTCCCCTGCAGCCACTAGACCACAGATCCACTCAGTTAACAAACTGTACCATAACTAGTGGTCTTTAAAGCAGATAAGCATGCTCTTATTATCATCAATTTAACGGACACAGTGCTTCTTTCAAACAAATGGATTGGCTGTTGTAATCATATGAAAGAGTAATTTCTTTAAACACATGATTTTAAAAGTAGTGGTAATGGTGTAAGGGACAGAACTCTTGCACACATATATAATGATAAATATTTTTGTATGAAATTGCCTCCCTTTGACTGTTTGCTCTAATTATTGCTAAAATTTAATATGAACACAGAATTAAATATTAATTTCAGAGACCTGTTGATGGTGAAACTTCATACCAGTTGCATTTCTTCTTGAACCATTATAAATATAAACACATTCAGCTTTCTCTTGAGCATTTAGTTCAGATTTTTTTTTTTTAATGAAAGGGGTTTAATACCATCTTACACACTTTCGCTATGTCAGTTAAACCCCCAAATTATTTTATTTACAAACATCTTTATGATAGGCTAAATTGCAAGATCCACATACCGGTATGGTTGCAAAAAACAACCACAAAAAATAAACATTAATTAAAACATTCCTACATATATAAAAATTTCTGTGATACAACAAATCAACATTATTCATGTACCTTAGTCGTATAAGGTACACAATTTTTACACCAAGAATTCATGTTATCGCATACCACTACCATGAGTTTTGAGAAATGAATTCTCACACTGTATGCTCAACCAATGGATGACTCACGGATCAATACAACAGATTATATCTTAATGTAGTTTACATTGTAGACATTGTTGTAACATCTGGCCCTCACAACATTATTAACCCTTTGCATGCTGGGAAATTTGTCGTCTGCTAAAATGTCGTCTGCTGAATTAGTAAAATAAGCATTTTCTTAGATTTTTTACAAAGAATACTATCAGAATAGCAAACAGTTTGGATCCTGATGAGACGCCACGTTCAGTGGCGTCTCATCTGGATCCAAACTGTTTGCAAAGGCCTTCAAAAACCGGTTCCAGCGCTCAAAGGGTTAAAGTATATCTCGTGCTCCTTACAATATTCCATTATTTTTTGTAACCACGGCAATCATATTGAGGTAGAAGCATGAAACTATTGTACTTTGCTTATCATTTCAGCCTGACAGTTCAGAATTTTGTTTAGCCATATATTAGTTGTAAACAAAGTGAAATATTAAAGTGAGACTGTACGAGTTTGTTAAATATTTATGAATTTATATAAAATGTGTAAACAAATTATTATACATATATTTCAATATAAATAAAAAATAAAAGTTAAGAAGAACATGTGTCGAAAAATGTGAAATAAGCCAGATATTTAAATCGAAAATGGCTGGAAGTCGAATTCGCCAGCATATATATCATGCATGTACAATGTGAATCTAAATTTAGTTTTAATGCAGATTCGTTCATACGACACAAAGGCACAATTTTGTTTCCCAACAAATACGAGTAAAAGTGTCGGCATCGGCTTTAACCAGCGCTAACTTGTCTTTGCTGCATTTTATGAAATTTGTCTTCAATGTATAATTTTTCTTGCCTATTTTGTGTTATTGTAACATATTTTTATCAATATATTACAATTAACACATATAAAAATTGTACAGTCTCACTTTAACTGTAGTCTAGAGAAATAAATGTTAAAATGATATGCATCTGCTTACCATTTCAGTGCACTTTACCAAGGGAAATATTTAAATAATGATGAAAGCAATCTTTTTGGGCTAATGCAGATTTATTTCAGCTATGACCTGAAGAAGTATGAAGGGCTGGTGTTAAAACAATTGAGGGCAAAGACTGCAAAAAATGCTATGTTGGAGAAATGAATTATCTGTACTTTCTGGTCTTTCTAATTAAATTTGAGACCTGCTTCATTGTTAACCCTGGATACTGATAGCCAGCAAACAGCATAAAACCTGAACAGCCTGCCAGTTACTAGCAGGCTGTTCTTGTTTTATGCTGGTTGAATATAGCAATTTTCACTTTGCTTCAGATTGGGAAAGGGTTAAAGGGACTGTAAACCACGAATGACGAAAAAAGAAAAGTTCTAAAATACCGTATTTTTTTACAATTATTAGTTTATATTGATTAAAATATCACGACTGGTATATAACATTACTTGAAAAAAGTTGTTTTGTTATTTTTACTTTATTTTTGTATTTATTTATTTTTACTGGGTATGTATACCAGGTAACTAACTACCAGTTAACTATAAATAACGCAAGTAGATTGATCATCATCGTCACGTGGTAAACCCAGGAATGCAAACTGTGCATGCGTAGTGAATTGTTTATATTTTATATATAAAATGATCAATTTTCTTGCATTATTTATAGTGTGTATATCGTTATGTCACCTATTTTTGCGATGTACTTTCGATTTCACATCGGAAAATTTTATTACCGTACATGTGTATATACTGAAAATATGAACTTTTTTCAATTAATGTAATATACCAGTCGTGATATTTTAATCAATATAAACTAATAATTGTAAAAAAATACGGTATTTTAGAACTTTTCTTTTTTCGTCATTCNTCATCGTCACGTGGTAAACCCAGGAATGCAAACTGTGCATGCGTAGTGAATTGTTTATATTTTATATATAAAATGATCAATTTTCTTGCATTATTTATAGTGTGTATATCGTTATGTCACCTATTTTTGCGATGTACTTTCGATTTCACATCGGAAAATTTTATTACCGTACATGTGTATATACTGAAAATATGAACTTTTTTCAATTAATGTAATATACCAGTCGTGATATTTTAATCAATATAAACTAATAATTGTAAAAAAATACATTTTTTTTTTTTTAATAACTTTTCTTTGTTCGTCATTCGTGGTTAACAGTCCCTTTAAGTATAGCCATAATTCCTAATATAACTGCTGTATGACCCAACAGCATTTGCTAAAAACCGACAAGTAATAATTCAGTGCGTGATTTATCCACCCTACAAAACACAAGCCTGGTGTTTAGTGAAACATAATGAGGGTTTGTAAATATTCAGAGATAGTCTGGCTTGACTAAATTTTGCCTTTTTCACAAATATTGAGGCTAGTGGATTTAAAATGTAATGTAAAGTCAAGACTTAGAGATATTTACACCCATTATGATATTTATCATACAGGGCTATCATAAGAAACCTGGAAGTTTTATTGAGTTTCATGGCCTCTGATGTTGGAAGTATTGCTAGCTTAATTTGGAAGTTTTGACAATATCACGTGAACTAAACATGCTACATGTACATCACCATTTCACAGTTTATATTACACCCTTTAGTATAGGTATTTAATTACTTCTTTCATGTTTTTCACTGTATTTAGTGTTCCAAGTGGGTTTATAAGGGCCTGTCCATATTGCAAACTTGAATTATTATAATCAGATCATGTGTTTAGGTATACATCAACAACTAAAGTTTATCAATGTACTTTGATAAAAATTTGGGGTAAATGGCTCCGAAACTTCTGTTAAAATAAGCCCTTAACATACCTCTCAGACTTGCTGGTTTCTTCTTCCACCACAATCTGTTCCTCGATGGAGCTCAGTTCCGACTCTGAGGCATCTGTGTCTTGGGGCTTAAAGGGGTCTGACTTGTTGGCGCGGGGCAGTCGCTCTCGTAACTCGCGATTCACCTCGGGGCTTTGGTACATGTCTTCATACACGGATTGAAGCTTCTGCTCTGCTTGGAGACGTAACTGCCTCTCAGATACCACGAGCCTCTCCCTGGAAAGATTTGTGTTTAAATTCTTTTACACATTAATTGTGAATATTGGCCGTATTTTGGTTTTGAAAAAAGGAATCGTAATAATACTGAATTATCAGGTAATGGATAGAGTTGGAACATGTTTGGTAGGGTTTGTTAAAATTCTGAAATAAAAGTGGGACTTTCCAAATTTATGACTGGGACGTCCAAAATTTAAGGCATGGAAGTCAGGACTTCCAACTTTTAAAAGCTAGCGGAACTCGCTGGTTTAAAGATTAATAAACTTGTGAAAGAGACATATGAGCCTCGCTCTGAGAAAACTGGGCAAAATGCTTGTGCATAAAGTGTCATCCCAGATTAGCCTGTGCAGTCCGCACAGGCTAATACGGGACGACACTTTCCGCCTAAACTAGATTTTCGCTAAGAAGAGACATCATTTAAACCAAAATTTCCATAAAAGCGGAAATTGTCGTCCCTGATTAGCCTGTGCGGACTGCACAGGCTAATCTGGGATGACAATTTACGCACAAGCATTTTGCCCAGTTTTCTCAGAACGCGCCACAATTATTCTGGGAACGTATAACTTTTTAACTAAAAGTACTTAACTGTGTTAAAAGGGTACTATTTTTATTTAGACGTAGAGAATATGAGGTGAGTATTAGACAAAGTTTATCATGTGAGGCTCAGAATCAAATAATCACTAAGTTTGCAGAGCACTCAAACCTTTCATACCATATATTTGGTATGTCACATCAAAATACATATCATTCTAAAAATTGCTATCGAAGAGTACCCAAATGCATAACATACGGGTATATTAAAATTTGTATTATGGGTTGTTATGCAATCCACTACTTTGAAACTAATATTATTCCTATAACACTAATTTTCGTGGATTGTTGTAGATCCACTCAACCACAAGTCTTTCATCAGACATGAAACAAAAATCAAAGAATTTAAGTTCAATTAAAAATGCCAGATCATAATCTCAGTTCTAGGTAATGTTATTATTTACCTATCATATATTGTACTATACTACTTACACAAATCATTTCCAAATACACTGAAATAAATACTTGTAAATATCTTCTGTTAGGATGTGAAAGTTACAATTAAATTAAACGACAAAATGTTTATCCACTCAAAAATTACTGAACAACAAACTTTATTTCTTGGGGACACCTGCCAAGATAGTGGCCCAACAATTGATAAAAAGAAATGATTGTTGTACTCTTATCATTTAGTTTGTTACTATATCATCATTGCAAACATTGTTTTAACAGAAAAAGGTAACAATACACAAAACTTTGAAGCAAACACACATTTTTGATATTATTGATTCTGTATTTAATAGGATTTGAGAAAAACTCAAATGCAGATAATGTTTTCTTATACTTCCATTTTTTTAAATAATGTTAAATTATACACTGGCGTCACAGTTACATCTTCAGGTGTTTTGTTGATTGTTATTATTTTCTGAAATTTTGAATGAAATAAAGCTGTCAAAAGCTTTCTCTCTTTGATTTACTGGCTCAGTCAGTGATGAAGAACATCAGAGCATTACAAACAGCCTGAAACAGGGGATAGAGCAAACGTTAATCACACGCATTTTTCTTTTTGGGGGAAAAAGTACCTACCAAACAATCTCAAATTTTGCGTTCGGAAATTTAGTCAAATTGGGATAATGAAAACCTTGCATAAATTGAATTGAAATAAATAATTTTCTCTCATAAGCTCCATGTACACGTATAATGTTTTTATTACACTTTAAAGCAACTACATTCAGGGCCCTCAATCAGTAAAATTCAGCCGCATTCCCCCACCTGAAGAGTATATTTTTTTCCCCTTTTGGGGGGAAAAATTCCCCCCCTTTTTTTTTTTTAGTAGAAAGATGTGTCTCATGATTATTATATCTCAATTCTATTTTAATTTAATCTTGTCAAACATACTAAATTATGAAAAAAAGAAATGAATATAGTGCAAACATGTACAAATGTATTAATTAGACAGTAAGTAAAAAAATCCCCCAAAAAGGGAAACGCCGCGAAAATTCCCCCTTATGAGGGCCCTGGGTACCTTCCCCTGATGGCCAGCGAGGGCCCTAACATTTAAGAACACTATCCCAGTTGATTAAGTATTTTCTGTACATGTAATTTCTAGTGCTAACCCCACAATTTGTTTGGTATTCCAGGTTGAGTTTTCAACCATTTTTGCTTCATGCAGTCATATTTGCAAAACTAACTTTTAAATGTACAGAAAGACGTGTTGCACATAGATAAAGAACATTTCTGTAACTGAATGAATAATGGGGCCTAAATTGAACCCACAGTGTAAACGCACAGTCTGGAGCTTTGACAGCTATACATCATTCAATAACTGGTTGTAGTGGTAATGTACATGATGTTTTATAACTCTGAGCACCAGTGTGAAAATGGTTACTAGAACCTAGAAGCGCGAGTTTCAATAAAAAGCAAGTTAAGGCGGGAAATACAATACATAATCATTATTATGCTCATCTGCCACTTAGGTCACCCCATCACTGATCACAGCTAAAAATCCATCAAGGACCAAAAGGGTGGGAAAATTAATAATTTATCAATAGCTGTATTATGTTATCAATAGAAGCACTATATAAACACAGACTGAGACAGAGATGAAGAAGAAACCAGTATGGTTACAGACCAATTTTTTTGTGTTTATAAATAATTTTCTGTGACGAAAGGTTTCAGGGTCGAAAAAGTTGCTTTGCGCTTCTTCACTGTTACAGTATAATGACCTCCCTTGGTTTTACATTTTCCAGGTAAACAATACCTAAATGGGACTTGTAATTCACAAATTAAGTTAATATTTCAGGGCCCTCTCTGGCCATCAGGGGAAGTTACCCACATCCCGTTGAGGGGGAATTGTTCATGCTTTTTACTTACTCTCTCATTACATTACTACATTAATTTTGTACATTTAGCACTAAATTTATTTCTTTTTTCATAATTCAGTATATTTGACTAGGTGTACTTGAAATAAAATTGAGATATAATAATCATTAGATACTTCTTTCCAAAAAAATAAAATATGATTGTTTTTTAAGGGGGAATTTTTCTAAAAAAATAGGAGAAAAAAGTATACTTTTTTTTAATGGGGGAAGGGGCCAATCTTTGGCCCCGAAAAATGCCAATCTTGATGTTTAAGAGCATTTGATATTTTAGGAATGTGTGACATGTCTAGTAAAATCCTGCATATATATTCGGTTCGTTTCTATGGCAGTGAATCAGAAATTCATGATCCGTAATCTCTGTAGAGTACAGAGGGCATTTGGTAAGCTTTGTCAAACACTAGGGGAATTAGGTAACGTCAGTAGTTTCTGGACCGTGCTTTCCCGTTGGCTAGGTGGCGCAGGGTATAAAAAGCTAGTATATAAAGGCTTGAAAATTGGCAAGTTGGTCACTTCTCCTGCGGATGCGAGCGGGACAAAATCTGGTGAAAAGGTACAGTACTCTTAAGAACAGTACTCTTGAAGCTTTTGGGTAATAACGTTGACTTCAAACGGTGCTGCCCAGCTTCAGATTTCCTGTTGGAGTAGAGGTTCTTCAGAGGTTTGAAATCTACGGAAGTCATACAATTACAAGGGAGCGGCGGAAGCCTCGGCCTTGAATATTGAATGTAGAAGCTTCGTTGAAGACAAGGGTCCCCTGTTTTTTGCATTGAATATATATCTATGGCGACATGATCATTTTTAGTTTCGAATCATTAAGCAGACAGCCTGAATAAAATTAATTTGAATTATTGGAATTGGCCTTCCGAGGGCAACGGAAGGCACGCCATGATTGTGAGGTAGCTCTTGGTCATTGGTGGCGACCTCAGGAAGTCGGCCACGCGCTACTTTTCAAAAATGCAAATTTACAGCCAACTTTTGAAGGGCTTAACTACTACTTAAAGAAGAAGCTTCATATTTGCAAAGCGCCAAACTTGATTTGCAAGGGTTTGGTCATCATGTCCACTCTGGTTTGCCCTTTGCCTGATACACTTTTCAATTTTCCATCCTGGTTAAATTTATTTGCATAGAAACATGCATCAAAATGGTGGTTCGTAATTTAAGAATCATTAAAATTGTTCATTTGTAAAACAAACCAATATAAATACTGATAAGAAAGTGTAGTGTAACCTTTACCTATCTTCTATTTCTCTCTCCAAACGATCGATCTTTTCTTTAACTTTGCCCGTCAGTTTTCGTCTTTCGCAAACCATTTTCTTTTCGTCATCATTCCTCAAATTAAAGTCCTTTTCTGGCGTTCGGTCCAGTCGTCGAACATACGAAATCCGCTGCATTTTCTCCACAGGTACATTTTTGGGGTCAGAATTATTGACATTTTCCTCCATTTTGTAAACAAAATTGCATTGTGGGTGAGATTAGTTACGAAATATTTTTTATTTGTAAAAATAGCGAATGTTAAAGGCTACTGCCTAACATTTTTTTAGTTGAATGCCACCTTTAAACGACAGTCCAACTATGTCCACACCAAGATAAATGTGAAAGACCCTCGATAATGTTGTAGAACTTTGGGTCTAACCCTTTTTTTCATTATGTATACATTTGTAATATTGTCATTATTTGCTATTGGAAATAAAATATGTTTAAAGTAACACAAAGATCTACGCATAAACAGATCTTTGTATAAATGGTACAACTTATGGTAGAATTTAGTTGAAGACATCTTGTTACCAGAGTTATTCATCAATAAACAATTACTAGTATGCGGATAAGCGACGACACATGACCCCTCTCGAGCGCGCTTGTTAGTCGAGATCTCCAGATTCGAACGCTTTCGAGCGCACTTGAAAGTCATGACCTCCGGATTCGAACGCTCTGTAGCGCACTTGAAAGTCATGACCTCCGGATTCGAACGCGCTGTAGCTCACTTGAAAAAAGTCGGGATCTCCGGATTTGAACGCGCTGTAACGCGCATGTAAGTCGGGATCTCCAGATCAGGATGCTCTGTAGCGAGCTTGTAAGTCGGGATCTCCGGATTCGAACGCTCTGTAGCTCACTTAAAAAAAGTCGGGATCTCCTGATTCGAACGCGCCGTAGCGCGCATGTAAGTCGGGATCTCCGGATTAGAACGCTCTGTAGCGAGCTTGTAAGTCGGGATCTTAGGATTCGAACGCGCTGTAGCGCACTTAAAAGTCGGGATCTCCGGATTCGAACGCGCTGTAGCGCACTTGAAAGTCAGGATCTCCGGATTGGAACGCTCTGTAGCGAGCTTGTAAGTCGGGATCTCCGGATTCGAACGCTCAGTAGCGAGCTTGTAAGTCAATATCTCCGGATTCGAACGCGCTGTAGCGAGCTTGTAAGTCGGGATCTCCGGATTCGAACGCTCTGTAGCGCGCTTGTAAGTCAGGTCCCCCAGATTCGTACGCTATGTAGCGAGCTTGTAAGTCAGGACCCCCGGATTCGAACGCTCTGTCGCGCACTTGTAATTCGTGATATCCGGATCGCAAGGAGGCTAACTTGCGTCCATTTCTCCGTAAGTAACGAACATACCATATTTTGTACATTGTGCTCGATATTATACATTAAAATCTTGCACGTTCAGTCCTTTATTATATTTTGTATGCATGTTGTCCGCACGGGTCTGTTGTTTTAGAAAATAATACAATGTACTATATACCGGTAGCTACGTACTGTACTATTTTGATTATTAAGTTATTTGAATTTGAGCCTCGCTCAGTGAAAAGGGGGTTTAATGCATGTGCGTAGTGTCGTCCCAGATTCGCATGTGCAGTTCGCACAGGCTAATCATTGACGACACTTTCCACCTAAACTGGATTTTCGTTAAGAAGATCCTCCCTTCAAACGAAAAAAAACAAAAAAAAGCGGAAAAGTGTCGTCCCTGATTAGCCTGTGTGGACTGCACAGGCTAATCTGGGACGACACTTTACGCACATGTATTAAAACCCCTTATATCAGAGCGAGGTTCATTTGTATTCTAATATATGAGTATGAAACGCGTTGCCTCACTATTTTGACAAACACAACTTGCAATATACATGGATGTGTATACATAAGTTAAGTTCTAAAGCACAGAATAACACAACCTCAACCTCAACTGAATGGTTTAACTGATTTTGGACTTAAGTTAAGAATAGCTCACACACCTGTCATTTAAAATTGACCACAATAATACTAAAAACACAACACACAAAAACAACACTGCGTGCGTGTTTCATTAAAAAACACAACAGCGTTACTTTTTATATAAAGACAAATAAAAATATATTTTATTTTTTTATTAATTAGAACAGGGGGCTAAACCCAATTTTGAAAAAAAAAACGATTTACAAAACAACAACAACATATTCAATAATAAAAAACTCAGATACAAAAAGACAATTTAAAGCATGGGCTAATCATAAATCTCTCTAAGTATCAACTTATTTTTAAGGTATTTACCTCTAAGAATTGAGGCCATGAAATATCCACCATCTTGCATGTAAACAACTCAACTTAACTAAAACAAAACGAAAGTCATGAAAGATATAACAAGCGCTCTATTTGTGGTGAGAAATATGGTTGCGTACAATATTGATTAAATTCCATATTTTTGCCGACAATGCTGTATTGTTTTCGTTTCAAGTACAATTAGAACCGGCCCAAGCGTTGCATGTTTCTATTATTCGGTGTCAATAATGGCCTTTCACCTTTTTAACGATTGAGTACTACCCACGCTATTTATTTCAAACAGCACAATTCAATCGATTGTTTTCAACCTTATATTGTCTTCGTCACCATTGTTTAACCGTACCAACAAATTTGATTGCTCATGTTCAACAAGTGCGGTTTATTTAATTGCATATGAAAAGCATTATATTAAAAAATCTTCATGTTGACAAAGTTGCGAAAACTATCTTCTTGCATACTTATGTACATTTATATTAAATTAATATGTGTACTTTAAAATTGAACATACGTTTCACCGTGTCCTTAATATATAATCGCCAGCAAAAACTGACTAAAAAGTCGTTAGATATTTTGAGCACCTTGAATTTGAAAATACGTATAAAAAAAGTATTTTTAGCGCTAAATAGATTCAGACCATAAACACAGGAGCTCGAACACTTTTATTTTATAGTATGTATTTTTTGTGTTTACAACTCAAAGCTTTTGTTCAGGTTGCGTTGTGATGAATTTTATTAGTTTCTCGTGCTTTACACACTAATTTACACACATACTTTCTCAAAATGGATACAAAAAACTGCAATCATAGGTACCGACAATATACCATACAAATTATATAGTTGATTAATTTATTAAATAAAAAAGCAATACACCCATTAATTAATTTATAAATCAACTTAGGTTGGCTGTCAGTGCCAAAAATCTTGTTACGACAAACATGACAACGGATGTCAATAAAAACACTCAAAAACAACAACAACATTCACAAAAAAAAAACAACACATGACAGGCAATGTGTCACAGTCTAGAATACAGTGATGTCGTCATGTCCACCTCTTTAGGCCTAATCGCCGTTCCTGAAACACAGCCCCTAACTTCCGTATTTACGCTCGCAATCAGTACCAAGCTTCCCGCCATCTGGTAGAATTCTGTTGTGCGTTGTGCGGACAAGTGGTTTTCACATACGTCTGGGTACGTGCTCGCCACATATGGAGCAGGTACATAGCCAAACTTAGCTTCCTCTTGAGGGTTTAAGGTCATGTGCATTTCATACTGAAACAAAAACACAATGAGTTAACGCAGATATCTAAATTAAATTATTAGATTTCAACACGCAGTGATAGTATTATATCAAATAAGTTTTAGTCGTACATGTTTTTGCGTCTTCTGTTGTTAGTGTAAGTAGAAGAAGCATACGCATCAGATGCAATAGCTTTAAAATTAAATTCAATTTTCAGTGTGCTAAAAAAGAACATTTTTAAACTTGCTGATGTCAATATAACGAATTTCTCAACCATCATCTTACCTGGAGCGCCTCCACGTGTACGCGTCTTATGCTGTCAGCGACTGCACGTGCAGCCGACAGTGGACCACGTGCATTAACGGATCTCATAGTCTGGAAATTCACAACATCAGATTAAATATGTATAATACTAACATACATGATGTCACTACAGTGTCAACTTCAAAGTCACGGGTCGGCATTCGTTGTCACACGGGAAGAAAACGAAACAAAAAATCGTACCAATATGTTTGGTCTGAACTTAAAATTTAACACCGTACATACTATAAAAGGAATATAAAACTTCACTTTCTCGATTGGACCTTTCAACAGTTTGGAAAAATGACAGTTATAAAAATCCATAGATGACAAAACAATGTTTACCTTATACACGAATTCAAACAAGCAAATAAAACAATATTGTCTATGACAATCGTTGAAAATATTGGCTCATTTTTTTACGATCCTTAATCGAAATCGGTAAAATAATAGAGCGTCTATATTGGCTTTGCATCGATACTTTCGAAAATAAGTGTTTAACTAACATAGCTGTTAGAAACGGCAACTTATTTATTAATATTTTTTCCTTGCTATTGTCATTATTTAATAGAGGAACTACTATTCTATTTTGACTTTAAAGTTTTGTCAGTAAATACATTTGATAACATTTTTCATTTTTCGAAAAATACGAAAAAGTGAGATCAAGCCCATTTTAGCCATCTGATTGAAACTACAGAAATATAGTTCTTAAACTCAAACCGCCAAACACGCATTTCCAACCTCAAAGCGCCGAACCATAGAGGATCATCACTCACTTGACTGTTAGGGACCGGATGCAACGCTCCGTCCAGAGCTGGAAAGTCAACGTGTGACAATCTACTCCAGAAGATATCTAACTGACGGTTGCCATGGTTATCAAAGCATTCAACATCCGGTAATACGAGAATAACGTCAGCAGCTTTGCAAGCCGCGCAGAAGTCGGCGGTGGTGGACACGCCTGTAATTACAGCAACACATACATTAATATGACATTACGTACGGAAGAAAGACATATTAACAAACTATTCGAAACATTAAAGAGTAAGACTTTTATGTGTCGCCATCTTTTCTATTGGAAACCTTTCCAAATACATATGTATCTAGTAAATTATCCGTTACCTTTATGATATATACATTACTTTCATTCACTAAAGACGAGTATATCTGCTAATATATGATACACCACCTTGGCTAGTTGGTATTTTCCCGCATGTGTGTGTGTGTGTGTGTGTGTGTGTGTGTGTGTGTGTGTGCGTGTGTGTGTGTGTGTATGTGTGTGTGTGTGTGTGTGCGTGTGTGTGTGGCTGAGGCTTCAATATGTGAAGACCCAGAGTCTGACTAAGCTCTACCTCACTAATTAACTTGCAAGACTCACGAAAGTTACACGTACGACTTTTGGATTAAAGCTGCAATTTCATGCTATTTAGTTTAACTGAAAGATTTATATTTGTAATTCGTTTACAAATTGTAGCTTCATTATGTGGTGGCTATGACTACGTTACCAAGCAGGGTGGGAAAGGTACAGTCTCGAAGTTCCATAGCCACGCCCATGAGTTGCTCTTCTCTATCACTCGTGTCACACAAGACCAAGTGAACTGCCTACGCAGAAAATAATGTAACGTGCATCTAACATTTCGTCAGTTGCCATAATTTTCCTTGTACATGTAACATTCTCATGAAGCGAAACCCTAAATGTGCGTCATTACTTGTCTTCGTAATATAACATGCAAATAAACCAGTGACACGGGATTCAATGATTCCTGATACTTATTATGTTATATTTGAAACAAGTTTTGTGAAATAATGTTTATTTATGTGCAATGCATAACTAATATAGGAGACATTAACAGATGTACACATTATGCAGGAAAAAATAATTACATAAATGCATACGACTATAGTAGGAATACAAAATAACTATTTCCTTTCGTAACATTTAGTCGTATTCTAAGTACCGTAACGACTAAATGCATGTATACAAAACTAAACCTCACATAAAAAACAACGCGCAAAAAAAGTCGCTTTCAAATGTATCAAAGATCTATCAATAACCATGCATTTATAGATCTTTTTGTATTTATAGATCTTTGAATTTATCAACAGGCGGAAGAAAATCACAGGCGTCGATGGTTAAAAAAAGATAGTTCGACTATGTATTTATATATTGACAATATATATTTACATAGTCGAACTATCTTTTTTTTAAGAAGACGTTTTGTCGGAAGATTTTTTATTGATTTAGTATGTGTATGCATTATAATAAACAGGGTTTAAAAAATCACGGCTGCAGCTGCATTTAAAAAAAAAGTCACAACGGATAGTCGAATGATTGAGTCATTGCCATCGAGCGCCTGTGAAGAAAATGTGTATCGATAAAGGACATTTATGAAAGGCGACAGATACCTGATGTTGAAACACATCTCCGTCTGCCAACAGCGGCAGTAACTGATAGGCAACTGATGAGCAGGCGCCCGATATCAGCACGCGCATCTTGAAAAGACAGGAACATTAATAGGCAATGTCAAAATTCAAAAATCCGTTCCCACCTTTCGCGAGTTTAGTCAGTTTAATAGGTAGGAGTTTTGCGGCACACTCTGGGTCCACACATAATGCAGCCTCAGGCGCGGAAGGACCTCATCAACTTCGAAATACACACACTTCACGGTTTTCCAACGGTAGGGGCGTACCTGGGAGGAGGTGGGTAGGGTGCAATTTTTGAAGAAACGACCAATGTTCCGTGTAACCGGTCATGACGTTAGAGAATTTTTAATTCGTGATTCGGGATATACTGGTATTATAGAACATTTGATGTCATCAGTCGTGTAAATATCAGGCTCAAATAATTAATACATTTATTTTATATACTAATACATGTACTTGTTTAATGCGTTCTGTTTGACACCGGCTGGGGGACTTAAGGTAGCGCAACTGTAATGATTTCCCGCGATTTCTTCGAAGATTGAAGAGCCTTTTTACCTGTTTACCTATGGATATCTAATTTAAGCAGGAACATATGTGAAGTTGTCGTGGCCGAGTGGTTAAGGCGATAGACTAGAAATCTTTTGGGATCTTCCCGCGCAGGTTCGAATCCTGCCGACAACGCATATTTTTT
>VMBQ01003216.1:29252-105069 GCA_007657795.1 Dreissena rostriformis
TATTTTTATTTCAAAAAGTAAACGGTAAATCTGTCTATTTCTTGGTATTTTTGCTGTATATAGTGTATCTATAAAAACTAAGTTCAAAATATTACTTAAATGATACTATTTTGAATTTTATGACACTTTGTTTTTAACCAACCCAATTTCTACTTGGCTGAAACCACTTACATTTCATGGCGCTCTTCCATAGATAACAAGTTATAAAAAATAAATGTCTGTAAAATAATACTTATTTCATCTTGTTTATACTTTAAACACCTTTACTGCATCTGTACACACCAACTGCATGCCAATATTTGGAAATCTGGATGAATTATGGAACTTTCATATACCCCAGGGGTGCAAATAAACTGGACAAAAGTCGAGCGTGGGGGTGGTTTTGAAAAAAATCAGTATATTTTTTTTTTAAAGCATGGAAAGCCTACCTAAACATTTGCATGTAGTTCAGTGAAATGATGCTGATTAAGAAAATAATACATTAGATTATATTTGGAAAGGTGCCCATTACAGTTGCGCTACCTTAAGCCAGATACAATTTCGCCAACATCAACAATTTTGGTAGTTTTCGTTTGTATAAAGCACCTAGCGTGTTTTTGCCAGTCAAGTTATCAAATTGAATATATATATATATCCGTTATATACATCAGAGATTAGACTGGTTCCTAACAAAGCTTTAAGTGTCATTAGCGGCAAAGATTTGACAGACATCGAGAAAAGATCACACAATTTTGAATGTACTAAACTGAAGTTAAAAACTGGTGATCCTTCAACATATTGACGGATTGTGTTGATCGATAGGGGAGATAAGGTTACAATATACTAAATAATTGAGTCATGAAGGAATTGAGTCATGAATATACTCTCTAAAACAAAACATCATATTTTACTCGAAATCATGTTTTTCTCTTTAGACTGTTTCGTTTGGTGATATTGATAGGGTAAGCATAGTTGTTCACTACTAAATCCTTTAAATATGATAAAGTTAGAGATTTAAGTAAAAAAATGGCACTGAAAAAGGTTACAATCCACTAGAAAACGGCCGTAAAAAAGAAGGTGCAAAAACAGTCGATTTTGATTTGTGTCAAACTCTTTTTCGGTTTGAACATGACATATCTTTTTTATTGCTTAAATCGATCCAGCTTAGAATGCCCTTTGAGAAAAGGTATGGTTATGGGGGTCTCTATGTTGCATTTATTTTCGCTTTAAGTTGTCGCTTTTACATTGAATTATATAGGAAAAACATTTAGTATATTGTGACCATAACCGCTCCTATGATATTTGGGGACCAAGCGTCCAATAACTATAAGGGAGACTAATCTAGATAAAATAAATGACCGATACGATAGATAGGTCCATCCAAAGTCGCTATCGATTTAAAAGCTGAAACTATTCAAAGCTTTCCATTTAGTAGAAACGATTTATCCCGAATGTACTTACGTTTGTATCTGTTTGAAATTGTTCTGCAAACAGCGTATCCGTTAATATAAATAAAATTCAATGGATAGTGTTGAATCCTTTTAACTTGTCAGGGTCATAAATCAGGATGCGCACTTTGAACACCCGTTTACACCAGTTATTTCCCTTTACACATATGTGAATAACGTAAACCATGTTTAAAGGGACCTGTACACGGTTTGGAAAATTGAAAAAAAAAATAAATGTTTCAGATTTGCAAATTTTCGTTGTAGTTACATTTTCATGCTTAAAACTATTCATTATATGCCTTTTTGGCATTTTAAAAAAGCTGAAAATTATAAAGCGTATCAAACGCCAAACGATTGAATAATTTGGAGAGTTTTTATCGTTATATTTTGTGACACTACCTGGATTGCTTACAAAAAGTATAAAATACAACACGAACTATAACAGCACGGACGGTCAATGGGTTTACGCGCCAGGGTTTACTCCAAGGGTCTGTGGTTCGAGCCCAGGTGAGGATATTTTTTTTGTATTCTTGTTTTATACTGGAACTCTTTATTTCCGATGTTACCATTTATCTATTTAAAGCATATACAGGCTAACTTCAAAACATGCCGAAATCTATGAACAGATCCCTGTAAGTCCTATTTAAAAAAAGAAAGGACAATATAAACCAATAAGCACAATATATAACCGGTTACTACTTGACGCTACACACTCATAAATGCATTGGAATTGTATGTCTACTCAACAAAAGTTATAACGGAAATTGTTCGAGATTATTTATTTATAAGTATTTAGTCTCCAGTGTTATGAAATGAAACAATTGGAAAATAATGAAAATGTGAAACTGTTCAACTAAAAGTGTTTTTGGTCTAAACAAACTTAATGTCTACGTACACACAATTTTTGTAGGAGAAATATCTTCCATTTATATAAGAGTTCCAGTTGCTCATATGAATTCAATAAACATGTATTTGATATAATATTTCGTAGAACAAAATAGCGTATCCATAGTGTTAATACATTGGTAACCTATTTCGACGCATACGACTGTGTGCTGATTTTTTCAAGTGAATACAACTCAATGTACGCTCTTTTCTCCTGGTTAGAACGCGCAAAGAATTAATTTTGTCCACTATGAGGCATTACACTTTAAGTAGTTATCGTTTGTATATAAAAGTATTTCAAACATGAATTTCGTAATAAGTTAATTCAAATAATACAATTAACACTGTGAATGACCAAAAACTGTCACGTGACCCCAAAAGTCAACGTCAGTAGGCGTTTTACGAAGGATAACAGCCGCACCAGGTAGATTTGTGTCAATATCTTTGCTGATCGTCCTCTGGCTTTCATACGACCTAGTGCGGGCAATAAGGCATGCATAAAGCTTGCGATCGGTATATCACGCGTGGTGTTGTTGCATTTGTTCTCGAGAACACTTCGACACAGATTTTCATTGTAGAAGCAAACGTCAGTAGTAAAACATTCTAAGAGTCGGTTTTTACACAAATAAACGATAACAGAACTATCTATGCGTTACCGGACGAACATATATTACATATTTCTTCCCTTAAACAAACGAAAAAATTTATCGGATTATAAATATACCTTTAAAGAGTAGAAACAAATATGGCAAACGTCAGTAGTACATTAAAGAATATTACACCTCAGAGATATTGGTCCTTCTATATCTTTATGACCGGTTTCAGTCTGTAATTAAGAAATAGTAAACCCCACTGAGGTCCCTATGGCATTATAGTGNTAAACCATAAACAATCGTATGTACAAAACTGTACAATGGTACAGGGGACACTCTTCGGTGTAATATAAGAAATAGTACGGCTTCGGTCCATATACGGTTTGTGGCTGCCTGGCTGGTTACTATAATGCCATAGGGACCTCAGTGGGGTTTACTATTTCTTAAATGGCAAACGTCAGTAGCCAAAAATGCAAACGGCAGTAGCCGAATATATGCATGCGTATCATTAAATGAAAAACACGGAAACAATGTAATTTATACTAATTTAGAGTTAGATATTACAATTTAAAATTGATGTCACAATGCAAGACATATATAACTTCAGCAACAACACAAATTAACAAATATAAATATATTAATATGTATCCGTATGTATTTGTGCCTTACACTATTTTAACTGTTCGAGCATGTTCTTTAACATGTTAGTATCATTTAAAGGGAGTCAATGATGATTACTATGTTTTGTCAAAAGTGCTAAGGTGTTTGTTGTATCTTTCAGCTTAGCCTCAACTTAATGGTTTTGTCCCCGACGATAAACAACATCTGCGTCACCAGCCGCCCAAAAGGGGAATACACTAAAGTCTTTTTTTTTCAATACAGTTCGAGGAACTAATATACGGTTTGTTTATTCCCATGAAGCCATTCAGTTCACACACTTGTACGCATTTGTTGATTGACATCTACATTAATTAGAAGACAACTGCAACCATAATTCTGTCTATAACCTTATTATCTAAAGCAAAAGTAAATAACGCAAAACAGTATCTTATCAATAAATAATAATTCATATTATTTTCTTGTGAAAACATTACCGGAATTACAAAACAGCATCGAACTGGTAAAATTATAGTCTTTTGAGATGTCTATACGTATAATTTGTATATTTTAATAAAATTCCCTTAAAGCTGTCGCTAATAAACGAATGTATTATTAAGACTATTAACATTTACTAGTATACGAAAATAGGCTTTTCAAGGATGTAAGCTGATGCAATTCCTCAACACCATAATATTTCATACATATAGTTTATTTTCATAATACCTACTTATATTAAATTTGTGGGAAAATACTTACGAGCGTCGCTCTTTGAAAAGGGGGTTTAAACATGTGCGTAAAGTTTCGTACCAAATTAGCCTGTGCAGTCCGCACAGGCAAATTAAGGACGACACGTCCCGCCTAAACTGGATTTTTTGCCAAGAAGAGACACTAACGGTATGCATCATGTTAGGAAACTTTACACAGAGCTAATGTATAATGTAAACACAGTATTCGAAGATATAGACCTTGCATAGCTTTTAAGAATATAATGTTTACGGGGTAATTATTTCTTGTTACAATTAGCAATTCGAAATGAATATTAAGATTTTTAACTTCAAAAAGTCGCAAGTAAAATGTAATGTAACCATTTTATGGCATACATTTATTATTTATAACAGCTGACGATGACTCTTGGGAATTTACATGTACAACACACACACGCGTGTCGCGCTCGCACCATATCATTTAACATATTCGTTCATAAACGTCCAATTTCAAAGGAACTTTTTCACTTTTCGTACGTATTTATTTATACAGTACAGCTGCCGTTCTTATGTGTGCGTGGTAATAAATACTAACAAGCTTCTAAATCTTACTGTTTTGAACAGAAATATAATACTTATTAAAGTAAATGTCATTATTTTAGTAAACATAGTTGTGGGTGTGTCTAAAAGGTAGAAGGACCGCCTTCATATATTCGTCTACTGCCGTTTGCATTTTTTTTGGCTACTGACGTTTGCCATTCTTAAATGTACTACTGACGTTTGCCATATTAGTTTCTACTCTTTAAACGTATAGTTATTATCCGATACATATTTTCGTTTGTTTACGCGAAGCAATATGTAATATTTGTTCGTCCGGTAATGCATAGATAGTTCTGTTATCGTTTATTTTGTGAAAACACAGACTCTTAGTATGTTTTACTACTGACGTTTGCTTGCACAATGAAAATTTGTGCCGAAGTGTTCTCGAGAACAAAAGCAACACACACCACGCCTGATATACCGATCGCAAGCTTTATGCATGCTTATTGCCCGCACTAGGTCGTATGAAAACCAGAGAACGACCAGCAAAGATATTGACAAAAATCTATCTGGTGCGGCTGTTATCCTTCGTAAAACGACTACTGACGTTGACTTTTGGGCTCACGTGACAGTTTTTGTTCATTCACAGTGATTTATAACTTCAAACGACTGGGATGGTACTTGACCATTTACTTTATATTTTAAGAACTTAGACCTTAAAGGGACTTGTTCACAGTTTGTTAAAATGCCAAATTAATTGTCATACATTCAAAAAAGAATGTTTACAATATGTTTAAACAAGTGAACTCACAACACTGACTAAGAAACATGTTTAAATATTGGCGCATTAATGTATAATTGTCTTTCAAAATCGGTAAAATAATGAAGCGTTTATAACACTTTTCCGCGATAATTCGGAAAATACGTGAAGTAATTTCATAGCATTAATAATTCACTACTCAGTAAGAAAGCTGGCGTGGCGCACTGGTAACGCACTGGTCTTATCTTCCAGAGGACCCGGGTTCGAATAACGGGGGAGGCAATATTTGTTATATAACCCTTTTTCCTGCTGTTGTCATTTGTTACAACGATTAAAAACAGGGAAGATGTATAAGTAAACATATTTAATGACATTTTTCAAAAATACGAAAATCTGTGAACAAGTGTCCTTTAAGTAAACAAAATTATAAACATCAACATACCGTAAATTGGCTGGATATACATATTATGTTAAATTTATCCGACATTTATTTAATTCCATGTCCAATGCTGACTTAAAAATGCATACGTGGTATCACTTCCGAAATATCCAATAGAAAAACAATATTGTCAAAAAAAAAACTAATATAAAAGACGAACGTGTCGCCTAAATGTCACACATGTAAATTGACAGTTCCTCTATCTCTCCTTTGAACCAACCGCCATTTGCCGCATCGGCATTACCCACGTGAAGAGCGCAGTGGGTCCCACGAATAACCCCCGGGATACCAAACTTTACGGACACATCGGAGCCCACCCGGCCAGCCAGCACCCCTTTGTTGAATCGCAGGACGATGTCTTTCGCATTCGAAGATGTTTGGTTTACAGATACCACAGTCTCAAAGTTCATCGCCCCGGCAACGGTACTGACGTGGAAATTGATTCGGTGGCTTTCTTCTGTGATGAGAATGGATGGATCGAGGCCACAGTCGCTGTTGGAGAGGATACTCTGTGGTCGCGAAAGGGCTTTGTGGTCGGAAGTGTATTTCACCTTGATGATAATCACGTCGGTTTCTACATTTGTAAATCGCGGTATTATCAGTTGACTATTGTCACCGTTAAACACTGCTCTCCCGTCCCGTATGTCAACGTTTTCGTACCGAACGTAAGTGCCCGACCGGTCATAGGAGCCATTGAATAGCAGGTGGAGTTCCGGCTTACATGAAGTGTCCATTTCTACAACAACGAACTTCGTGCAACCGCACTCTTCTTGCACATACTGTAACCCAACCGGACAAGGTCTTCGGACCCAATCCCATCCGGGAATGTACTGCTCATACTCACCCGGACTGCCGGAGACCGGTCGATTGTAATCGCATGGCCTCTTTGCCGCGGGCAAGTTATCAATGGGGCACCATTCCTCACATTTATTGTAGCTGTCCGTGTGCGTGCAGCCGGTGTTTTCTTTGTAATACAGACCATCTGGGCAGCAATGCTTGGTTGGATACCCATTCCAACAGTGCCAGTAACTTCTACAATGCACCGGATCCGGAAACGTAGCGCCGTTCTTTTCACTGGCGCATAGACCAATGGAGGCGGCGCAAGTCGGGGAGGCGACGCAAGTCAGATGGTCTTGGTCCCACGCCATTCTCGGGCCGCATTCCTGTACTACTCCCAGGACATTATTGTCTCTGTCTTCGTAGCAATGGACGAACTTGTTACAATCTGGATGTTTCATGTAGCCTACGCCGTTCTTGATACTGCATCCGGCGCATATGTCTTGCACAGGTGGCTTTGCTGCGCCTCTGTCCGCGTGCATGATCAAGACTAATATCAGTGTGACTGAGAAATTCAGCATTTTTGACGTTTGTTTTCTGAAATTAAAAAAACAAACACCAACTGTCAAAAAAATCAAACAAATCACGATAAAGAATCGCATTATTTACCATTTCGTATACGTTTGCTTACAAACGTGTGTAATGGTTTCAAATTCCATTGTACAATAATATTTTCTATTAAAAAAATACTGAATCGACGTGTAGGATGGCAATAAGCAGTAAACAATAAATATGGTTATCTAATATTTATTGCATAAAGACGTCAATCTAGTTCGTTTACATACCCTTAATAAAGTTACACGTAATTAAGTTCTAATCATTACCTTCGATAAATCTTTAAGACTCCTATTGTCGGTGTACTCCCGCTTTTCGTTCTGAATGAAGACCCTTTTCATGACATTTATATAGCAGTGTGCACGCGTTTATTTTTAATTATTTTCGTAATGTGTTAGGCTGCGCGCCATCCGGTGTTGAGGGAACCGCAACAGGGGAGTGGTGAATGTCCTCGCAACTTAGCAACGGCGACATTGTGGGTTGGTCCTAGGGTGATGTGTGTTAAACCTTACATTAAAATGTAGTCCAATCGTGCCCGTTTGAACTGAAAAGAAACGGGAGGGACATGCACAAGCACTGCCATGAAATGCAAACATTCAGACATTTGACTGCATTGTGTTAAGTGTTTTTTTTTCATTTTGTATATAGAAAATGTGCGAAATGCCCTTTTTAACCTCAAACGAGCTCAAGTGTGTGTCGTTCAGTTAAAACGGCAAATTTGTGTTTGTACGAGCTGTTAAATGTAATGAAAACTTAAAAAAAATAACTACAATTAAAGACAAGATAATTTAAATGAAAACAGATGAGATAATAAATCACATTTTTTTTACCCCTTATGTATATAAAAGCAAATGTTTGGATATTGTTTATGTAAATATCAGTAAGTGCTATTAAAAACGCACACGATCAAATACAGTGAAAGCTATGAAACTGCGTAGTATAAAGCAGAAAAGTAAGAGTACATATCGCTTATGGAAGATTTACATCATGCTTCCTTGCATCCCAAGTATTAACATTCAGATTGCACTTTCCTTTGTTGCAATTTATAACCCTGTACATTGTAAACACTCGTTATATTCTTAGTTCTTGTGCCCTCCTTTTTGAATGCATCTACTGTTTGATTTCCAATGCAACATTACGCGAAATTAAAATCAATAACACGTTTGTTGCAAACTGATAACTTCTATATTTGTTGCGAACACATTTATATGGCCTTCATTAAATGAGAAACATTGGGAAAACATTAACACAAATGTTACAATTTTATAAAAAAGAAAACACATATTTTATGCTTTATAACGAATCAGATACATAAAAGAACGTAAAGCAAAATATAATTTGAAATGAAAGTTAGATTTTTAGCAAGGACTGAACTTCCAAAAATGTTAAAGAGGTTGTTTAATGATTTCAACTTAAAAAAAGTGTTAATGACTTTGTGTCATTCGTTTACTTTTTTTTTTATTTTAGACTGATATTGCTCATTCAATAATGATTAACCCTTTTATGTCTTGTGGACTCTCCCATCCTTCTAAATCGGATCAATTTTTTTCCAAAATTAGGGATGTCTAGTATATTTATTTCTATATTTAGAATATTTCTTACAGAAATTCCTTTAAGCAAAAAGCGCAGACCCTGATGAGACGCCGCATCATGCGGCGTCTCATCTGGGTCTACGCTGTTTGCCAAGGCCTTTTTTTCTAGACGCTAGGCATAAATGAGTTAATCAAGAAATGTATCAATTCAAATAAATGTTTAATGAAATGGTTAAATATTTTTGACGAAATCCGTTGAAAAATAATTGAAAAATTATGAAATATGTCAGTCCTGCCTTAGAACTTAGAAGTTCATTTGACGTATATAATATAACACAAGGTGTAAAAAAGAAAGAACCTATAATGTGACATATGCCATTTTACCATTGAAATAAGAAATCAAGCGATATAGAAGATTTTGAATAAAGAAGAAGTTTGTAGAAACCACGTAAGTTGTTCCAATTTACAGTCAAGCATTTCGAAAAATGATAGGGCATCGACATTCTAACATGCGGCAAATATAACCCAGTATATTATGTGTTCTACATTAAAGAGTGTTGACAATTATCACAATCGAATATGCAATCTGACAGATTATTTGCTGTAATTAATCATGACGTATTTTTTTGCAGGGATTTGTACTCCATGTTTTAAGACAAATAGACACAAACATATAAATACTGTGGTGTCTCTTTATAAAAAAAAGGTTTTTAATAGGACGAATGGTTGATTTCCAACCTACAGTGGTGCTTTACGTTGGGCGCAAACTAGAGTTACAAAATGATTCATCAACGTAATGATCATACTTGTTTAGATGCAACACCAAAATGACAATCAATAGGGGATGAATTGTTTCTTTTCAACGGCTCAAGTATATGTCACTATCGCCATTCAGGATTTTTTCGGTTAAACATCCTCACTTTATACCATGTTTGGAATGTATAATACGCAACAAATCGCATCCTCATTCTTAATAAGTTACTCGTCAGTAGATACGTAAATGGTCTGACAGGATATATTTGCTTCAGTTCCACTCCCAGTCTCCAAGGAATGGACAGGGATCTTGATTCCGATGGAGTGATACGCTGCGCAATGTCTCCTGTATGTTGATTGTTGGTTGTGTTTTACCCCTTCATTAAGTCGTTGTATAATCAAGATCGTATAAACACAACATTCACTTTTCATGTTGTAATTGTTTAAATGTCCTTGTTAAGCTTTTCCCAATTATCCTGGCTCCACTATCTGAATACATTTGAAAGGAATGCAGTTTACTTAAATTGAATTCCTGTGTTGGCTTCGTTTAAGATGACTGGTAGCTGCTACATGAGGACTTCCGCTAGGGTTGCCGGATATGTACGCTTAAGGAAGATACATGCGAATCACACGTTTACACATATCCTCATTCATGCGGGTTTGCGTTGTTTTTTTATGTACACGGCGTGAGGTAAAATCAAATATACATACATGTACAAGGTATTCACACTATCTTTCTAGAATACATTCCGAAGTTATAAATATAATTCCGGTTTAAGACTGTCTGCTTAACTTAGGTCACTTTTAAACTACTATTACTTATGGATACTCATTAGAAATTTAAATACTGTCATACTATAGTGATGTATTGTTGGTTTAAACATCAAATTTTATTAATCAATATTATTTTTACTTCGTATTACCTCTACATTTATATTTAAAGGCTTTATTTAATCCTTCTTTTTATGTCCCCCAGTCTATACTGGGGGACATATTGTTTTTGCCCTGTCTGTTTGTTTGTTGGTTTTTTTGCGTCAATCTTTAACATTTGCCATAACTTTTGCAATATTGAATATAACAACTTCATATTTTGCATGAATGCGTATCTTATGGAGCTGCACATTTTGAGTGGTAAAAGGTCAAGGTCAAGGTCATCCTTCAAGGTCAAAGGTCAAATATATGGGGGAAATAGTGTTTCACAAACACATCTTGTTTACTTAGCATTTAAGCAGAACATTAAAATGAGAGTATATCGCATCACATGAATATCGGCATTTAGTTATACCCATATCTATTATTGCATGATTATATTCCTCTAAACAAGAAATTAAAAAAGCAAAGTGTTTTTTGGATATATAAACCGAAAGTGAACGTAAACTGTGTTCAACAGAAATTGGTGGGAAGTCTATCGAACATAATGGTTACAGGATCAAATCTACAAATGGCAGTTATAAAATCGTAACAAAACAACTGCAAATACTTCAAATGAAAATGGTCTAGTTTATCTTGTAATACATTAATCCCAACGAATGAAGACCCACGTTTAATGTAATATTTTTCTTATGAAAACTGTATATGTTCGCATTGTCCCCGATTCTGACTCGCGATGTTTAAATGATATTCAAAATGCTAGTATTGAGGAAGTAAAACAAGGAAATGTGATTAAGATGAATCGAATAATTAAATTTTCAAACATGAAAGTTAATAATTATAATCTTTTGGATTGAAACTGGATTTAAATTGTTCCGGAGGTTTTCAGTGCGACTCAAACGCGTGTTCTGGTGGCAAAAGGCAAGTGCATGTGTTATTTCCTTAACCTTGTGCACATACAAACTATTAAATTCTGGGACGAGTATTTATAAGATTCATAAATCACAGGGGAAAATTATCGGTGCTTAATAAATAACTAACAACTCGACAGTGTCGGTCCCAAGTCGTACATATTACTCGCGATTGCAACATGTATTCGGCATGTTGCATGGCGATAAGAATAAACCTATTATTTTTTTAATTATCGCTTTCGCCCCAATTCCCCAATATACCAATTGATTCAATTCAGAACGCAAAATTTATTATTTTTTATTCATAAATAAACAATTTTAGAGTGTATTGCTTTCAATTAATACAAAAGAAAAACAGTGAAATTTGGAGTTCTGATGTGAAAGCATTTACCATGAAACGTCATCACAAGGTTGGTGAATGTTCGTTTAACTACGATAAGCAGAAAATTATTTCAATTTTAAGATAATCTTATACAAATCCTTGCAATTGTAATGCGAACTATATTTCACGATGCTGTGATCAAGTCAATGACTTCTTTCCGCATTATTAAAGAGGAGTTTGACAGTGCTTAGTGTGTCCACAGTCTATATGATGATCCGCTAGTATGATGTAAGATATTTCGTTGTACATGTAGCTGACTAAGATCTCTTTTAACCAAGATTTATTGAGATAATTATGCAGCGGGAGATGTCAATGCTCACTAGAATGCGCGCATTTTCTTATTTAAGGGAATGCAAATCTTCAACGACGGTTCAATGACCACCAATAACTGGAACACACATTTAGGGATCATTCAATAAAATGTCATTTATTTAACTGAAAACTGTTAAGTTTTTATGACATACATTCTGTTATGCAAATTTTCGAAAGCTCTCGGTGCGAATTCGATAAATACTCTACTGTAACATTGGTACGATCGACATGTTTTTATTTGTTTTTGATGCACTTGTAAAGAGAACTTAATAATGTTTTTGACAAAATCATTTTTAATGACATATTTCAGTGTTTGTTTTTCTTCTGTATTTCGGTCGGTAATGTTTTCATTAGAAGGGAATGTTTTTTATTTAAAATATATGTGTATTGGGGCTTTTAACTGCACGAAAGCCCAAAAAATGTTTTTCGTGAGACAAAAATGGTTTTAATTGATAAAATTTAATAAAGGAAGCTTAGTGGTTTAAATCTCCGTTATAGACTGCTACACGCTTGTGGGCTCTATCTAACTTTCCGGAACTTGAAGTGATCGTCGCAATTTCACGGGGTAGGTCCTAAATGGAAACCTATATCGTTTTTATTTTAATATTGACAACTCATGCCTTTTTGAAATTTTAGCGAAAAAAAAAACATTAATTAGATTTTGCGCATGGCCCTGTAGCCAGGAGAAAAGAACGTTAATCAAAGTTAATTCACTTGAAAAAAAGAACACACTATCACATTTGTCGAAATTGTTTCCCCATGTGTAAATTATATAGATGTACTGTTTTATTCGAAGAAATAGTATTTGAAATATATTATAGCCCTTTAAGTCACAATACAATAAGCCATAGCTTTTATTTAAGATGGTGAACAGATGAAACACACACGTTGATTTAAATGTACAGTAAATCTGAATATGAATCACCAGACAATTTTCGGAACATTATAAACAAACAGTACTATGTTTGCATACTTTATTTGAAGGGAAAATCATGTAGCAGTTAAGGACCGATATATTTTACACGTTTGTATACGGTTTATTTTGCCCAACTACACATATTCGTCTACGTATGTAGTCTTCATTTTTTTATTCAAAATGCATGTAGTATTTGATGTTTTCCGCGTAACTGAATTATTTACGGTTTTACGATACAATACAATTAGTATATTTTATCGACAACAACCTTTACTATATAAACCATTTATTTAAAACAAGCAATGTCATTAAGCGACAAAATCGTAATTTATGCATCAATACTGATAACACAGGCGCTGATATAAAATGTAATAGAATGGCGCTTTGATGTGAAATATGAAATAGCCAGTTGCTTGACAATTGTTCGGATGCATTGGTGTTCAGTCAACCAACCCGTTTGATATTGAACTTCACACGTAGCGAAATGATCGTGCTGCATCTTATTACGACGAGAATGCGGAACAATTATAAATGTAAAGGGACAAACAATATGCCTGGTTTGGTGTGTATTTTTAAATTACATACCCAACATGCATCGTGCAATATTTTGATTTTGAATTTGAAGGCATTATTGGAAACTTTCATCCGCTTTGTCCACGCAAAAACCAGAAACTAGTCTTTTGAAGCGTATTTCCTGTATGTTCCATTAAACACTCATAAGCGTCATACACATATTAAATGATTCAACCTACCGCCTCAAAACTGTATTATTACAAATTGCATTATACGTTTGATTTATCCAGATGATATGGTGTAATAAGGTGTAATAAGTTATTATATTTTGAGAAAAAAGGATTATTATTTTTTTTGATTACGCTAACCTTTTGCATGATTTGCTCAGTTAGAATGGTTTAACATTTTAAGAAAAAGTCAAGACTATTCGATTCAATTTTGCTTCTTTACATATTTAGTTGAACATTCCACTTGTATTAATGCTTTCTCAATAAAACACTTTTGTGCATACACACGAATTCTATACATGTTTATTGTTTGAAAAGAGAGATATTTTGCTTCAATTACTTGTTCATAATTACAAAAACCGTTTTAATTAATATGATACGTCTTAACACACTCATAGTTGCATTGTGTGTGAAAACTATTCTTTAAAATATTATAAACTGAATTTGACTTTGGTCAGTTTAGCATCGACAAAGAATCCGATCATTCAAAATATTGACCTTTGCATCGAACTTATTGCTCTTTCATAAACAAACCCATTACATTTTCAGTGCAAATGACCTTTCCGTTAATACGACGTTAAGTTGATGATATGTTCATAATCAACTAAGAATGTGAAGTGACTTGTCCCGAGTGTTTTCACCCATCACTTTCCTTACAAACATCGAATTTCTCTGAGACGTATAGCATATACGAACGCTTACAATTATTGATTTACCAGTTGTCTCAAAATAAAAATCCTCTTTAATTGTATTGTTGTATACGTTATGATAGGGCCTGTTTGTTTCGTTGACGTTTAGTTTAAATAAACAAACGTTCAAACATCCATCCACAAAATTGGATGTCAGCAAAATGGAGGTAAATGTTCTTTGATTACTATTGCGTTACGACATTCCATCGACAAATGCCTACCATCATAACGCGCTATTTGCCACCCAGCAATCTCATTAGTCAAAATTATGAAGATTTGTAGAGATATATCAAGTGTGGTGATTGCTTATTTGTTATGTCAACGCACTCCATGCCGCAATGTATTCGCCACAAGATAGTTTGATAAGCCGGTGTCAAGCGGCAGTTTTGTTGCATAATTTAAATCACGCGGGTTTATGAACAAGGCACTGGTGTCTCGCCTGAAATGAAAGTTTAATAACGGCAAATATTTGTTTTAAACTTGCATGGTATGTAAACATACGATGATGTCTTCTACCCCATAGGAGCAGAAACAGGTGGTTCTTTAATGTTGGAATCATGTAATGGGCCTATGTTTATATCTTCGCTGTTGGCATAACAGCGTAAGTACTCATTTTTTTTTTCAAATAACCCCACTTAAAACGTTGAAATATTGGGATTATATTATGAGCATCATATTAAAATAGCTTAAACTGTGCTCAGCACTTTCGTCCCATTCAATCTTTAAAGCATTTGTATTAAAGCCTTTATTGGAGTTCAAACACATAAGGAACTATTTAGTATAATCACTATAATGTAATGTTATGTATTATGTAAAATCGATTGATACTACATATTTTTAATGAACACACGAGAGTTTTATTTATAACTTTTAAGTTGTTTCATTAGTATTGTCTGTCCCAAATCGATATTTTACAATGTTATTTTCATAGAAGACTTTAAAAAGATGTTAATGTGGAGATACTACATTTGTTCAAAACCAATATCAAATGCAACTGTCAACAATTTCTGTTCTGTTCTTTAATTGCATTGAATAAAGTCATAAATGTTGTCACTTTAGGTGCAAACATAACTGTTGTCCTTTTTCAATAGTATAAAGGTGTGGTTCATTAGCACAGCTCTAATACTATTTTCAGCAAACAGTTTTGAAACAATTAAAGTGTTCTTGTCATCCGTTTGCAAGCTTTAAACGATGAATAAAAACTGATTGTTACAACTAGTTTTATTGTCATAAAATACCAGGAAATCATAATTTAATAAAATTTAAATAATCCCGCATTCAGTGACGGAATGGTTGTACAATCCAATGCAAACAAACATTCTAAGTGTGACGGGCTTCTACCAAATCCTCGAAATCCACGATGCATTTGTAAACGCGTTTGCTTAACAATGTGAAACAAAAGTATTCTGTACATTGGTGTCGCTTATGCGGATTTAAATCAAAGCGCTGAAGGCACTAAAGTTGTTCACTATTGCATAATCTTAGACGCAACTCAGTTTTCAAAATAATGTTTTAGTTTTTTATATCGCAAGTTTGAAATAAAAATGTGCGCATTGCACAGGCTAATCAGTGTACACAGGCTAATCTTATTTGACATGCATTCAGCCCTGTTTTCCCTGAAAGCAGCCAATGTGTACAGATTTCAATGACAAACTCTCCAATGTCGTCTCACAAGCTGTTAAACACTATTTATTACATACACACTCGATACACACTCGATAAACCGCTAAGTTATTTAAATGTAAACAGCGGGTCTAAAGAGAAGACAATCCGCAAAATATGTCTGCAGTGTACCTGTATAAACAGGCAGATGATGTGGTTATCGTTCCTGGCGAAGTTAAGCAGCATACTGAATTGCAAAACTCCTTCTACTCGTATNACACCAAACACTAAAATACTTTCCCGGCAAAAACAATGACGTCGGTAAAAGCGGGTTTTCCCAATAACGTCATAAATGTCATTTAGCCCGGTTTTCTCACGACGCTTATATTATGTAGTCTACATTTTATTTAAAAAAATGCATGTATTATTTGATGTTTTCCGCGTAACTGAATTATTTACGATACACACCCATTAATATATTTTATTGACAACAACCTTTACTATATAAACCATTTATTTAAAACAAACAATTTCATCAAGCGAAAAAATCATAATTTATGCATCAACGCTGATAACAAAATCCGTCTCAGTGTGAAATATGAAATAGCACGTTGCAGGACAATTGTTCAGATGCAATGGTGTTCAGTCAACCAACCCGTTTGATGGTGAACTTCGCACGTAGCGAAATGATCGTGCTGCATCTTATAACGAAGAGAATGCGGAACAATTATAAATGTAAAGGGACAAACACTATGCCTGGTTTAGTGTGTATTTTTAAATTACATACCCAACATGCATCGTGCAATATTTTGATTTTCAATTTGAAGGCATTATTGAAAACTTTCATCCGCTTTGTCCACGCAAAAACCAGAAAGTAATCTTTTGAAGCGTATTTTCTGTATGTTATTTTTTAATTTGAATTAAACCCCCATAGCGTCATGCACATAATAAATGATGCAACCAACCTCCTCAAACCTGTATCACTACAAATTGCATTAAGCGTTTGAATTATCCAGATGATATGATGTAATCTGGTGTAATATGTTATTATATTTTGAGACAAAAAGGGTTATTCTACACTTACCTTCGCATGTTTTGCTCAGTTAGAATGTTTTAAATTTTCAATACATAGTCAAGACTCCATTCGATTAAATTTCGCTTCTATACATATTGAGGTGAACATTCCACTTGTATAAATGCTTTCTTAATACAATTACTTTTGGCATATACACTAATTCTATACATGTATATTGTATGAAAAGGGAGATATTTGCTTCAATAACTTGTTCATAATTGCAGTAACCGTTTTTAAATAAGATGATAAGTCTACACACACTAATAATGGGATATTGTGTGAAACTATCCTTTAAAATATTATGCACATACAACTGAATTTGACTTTGGTCAGTTTAGCATCGATAAAGAATTCGATCATTCACAATATTGACTTATGCATCGAACTAATTGCTCTTTCATAAACAAACCCATTACATGTTCAGTGCAAATGACCTTTCCGTTATTACGACTTAAGTTGATGATATGTTCATAATTAACTAAGAATGTTAAGTGACTTGTCCCGAGTGTTTTTGCCCAGCACCTTCCTTACAAACATCGAATTTCTCTGAGACGTATAACATGTATAACATATAAGAACCCTTACAAGTCTTGATTTATCAGTTGTCTCAAAATAGAAATCATCTTTAATTGTATTGTTGTTTAAGTTATGATACGAATACGGGCCTGTTTGTTTCGTTGACGTTTTGTTTAAATAAACAAACGTTCAAACTTTCATTCACAAAATTGGATGTCAGCAACAGGGAGGTAAATGTACGCTGATACCTATTTAGATACGACATTCCATCGACGAAGGTTTACAATCATAACGCGCTATTTGCCACCCAGCAATCGCATTAGTAAAAATTATGAAGATTTGTAGAGATATATCAAGTGTGGTGATTCCCTTTTTATTTTGTCATCGTACTCCATGCCGCAATGTATTCGCCACAAGATAGTTTGATAAGCCGGTGTCAAGCGGCAGTTTTGTTGCATATTTTAAATCACGCGGGTTTATGAACAAGGCACTGGTATCTCGCCTGAAATGAAAGTTTAATAAGGGCAAATATTTGTTTTTAAACTGGTATGTAAACAAACGAGGACGTCTTCTACCCCATAGGAGCAGAAACGGTGATTCTTTAATGTTGGACTCATGTAATGGGCCTATGTTTATGTCTTCGCTGTTGGCATAACAGCGTAAGTACTCACCATTTATTTTCAAATAACCCCACTTAAAACGTTGAAATATTGGGATTATATTATGAGCATCATATCAAATTAGCTCAAACGGTGCTCAGCACTTTCGTCCCATTCAATCTTCAAAGCATTTGTGTATAAAGCCATAATTGGAGTTCAAACACATAAGGAACTTTTTAGTATAATCACTATAACGTAATGTTATGTATTATGTAAAATCGATTGATACTAAATCTTTTTAATGAACACACGAGAGTTTCATTTATAACGTTTAAGTTGTTTCATTAGTATTGTCTGTCCCAAATCGATAGTTTACAATGTTATTTTCATAGTAGACTTTAAAAAGATGTTAATGTGGAGATACGACATTTGTTCAAAACCAATATCAAATGCAAATGTCAACAATTTCTGTTCTGTTCTTTAATTGCATTGAATAAAGTCATAAATGTTGTCACTTTAGGTGCAAACATAACTGTTGTCCTTTTTCAATAGTATAAAGGTGTGGTTCATAAGCACAGCTCTAATACTATTTTCAGCAAACAGTTTTGAAACAATTAAAGTGTTCTTGTCATCCGTTTGCAAGCTTTAAACGATGAATAAAAACTGATTGTTACAACTAGTTTTATTGTCATAAAATACCAGGAAATCATAATTTAATAAGATTTAAATAATCCCGCATTCAGTGACGGAATGGTTGTACAATCCAATGCAAACAATCATTATAAGTGTGACGGGAACAAGTCCTCGAAATCCACGATGCATTTGTAAACGCGTTTGCTAAACAATGTGAAAGAAAAGTATTCTGTACATTGGTGCCGCTAATGCGGGTTTAAATCAAAGCGCTGAAGGCACTAAAGTTGTTCGCTATTGCATAATCTTAGACGCAACTCAGTTTTCAAAATAATGTTTTAGTTTTTTATATTAGCCCTGTTTTCCCTGAAAGCAGCCAATATGTACAGATTTCAATGACAAACTCTCCAATGTCGTCTCACAAGGTGTTAAACACTATTTAGTACATACACACCCGATAAACCGCTAAGTGATTTGAATGTAAACAGCGGGTCTAAAGAGAAGACAATCCGAAATATATGTCTGCAGTGTACCTGTATAAATAGGCAGATGATGTGGTTATCATTCCTGGCGAGGTTAATCAGCATACTGAACTGCAAAACTCCCTCTACATTAGTTGTCCGGTAGCGAGAACAACTTAAAATTAAAGTACACGATTATTGTAAACAGAGATCCATGACTCGTAAAAGAATTCGAAAATTTATCATGTTGTTTCTTATATAAACCCTTTATGATTTCATAGTATACTAAAAGAATACTCGGATGTTAAGAAATATTTTTAAATAATTAATAATACAAAAAAAGTAATATAAATGCAAATTGTCTAGTATACATTGCAAGGGTTGGTTTTATTTCTGGATCGCCTGGAGAGCCCATATGTATCTAGGCAAGCAATAACAATGTCAAGTCTTACTACTACTTTTAACTAGTGTTTGTATTTACAAACTAAAAAAAAACCCATATAATTCTTGCATTTTATTTTTTCAATAAAATAAGAAAAAAAACAGTGGTATGTTTGTGATTGCCATTGGTATAAGATTAAAAGCTGAATATTCGTCCATCTGAACGTTTAAACGATTATTGTGTTTTATAATGTCCTTTTGTAGTTTCTGCCAAACATGTCTGTCACCTTAATAATGGTCGCTTTGGAAAAATCGAAAATATAAAAATGCTTGATCCTGACGTCGGTGTACTTAGCATGTTAAATAACCCTTGAATTTTATTTTGTAATGTTTATTATATAATAAACGTATATTTTACAATACAAATATTGTTGCAAATAAACCAAGCTATTTTTTGCCAGAGATTATATCATGTTTTGTTTATTTGACCTTTGTTTTGCAGAAGTGACATGGTCGCCGTATTTTTTTTTAATGTTTTTGTCTATTTCTGGTGCATACATAAAATCATTCACAAATATTAACTCCCCTAAACGTCTGAGGGTCGTCTCAATTTTTACACAGGAAACATTGAATATTATTAGGGTCGTAAAATCAGTCATATTGGAAATACTGTTATTTTCAAATAAGCCAAATTGAAAGTTAATAAATACATATCTGACAATATTCTAATACCAATAAAAACACAATAAACATAAACAATTAAGACGTCTTACCTGATATCACCAAGAAAACAGTTGTAATTGAAACTGTTTTGGGTTATAAGAATGGTTTGAGGTTAAGTGTACACGTTTAGTGCAAATGAGGTAGGTGCATTATTTAAAAATGGCAACTTCTAAGATGTGTTGTTTTTCTATTTCCTTTAAAAAATGGAGCGTTTTAGGCCTTAAACGCAATAATTTGGGCGATACTGACGTAGCATGAACTCTTTTTCTTGTATAAATAACACGACTACATATTTTATATTCGTTAACAATTACCATATGCAGAAACAATTGTCTAAAACAGAAACAGCATATGATTCCGTGTAAGCAAATAAACGAAAACCGGAAATAGGTATACACATGTCATTGGATAATTGACAATCAAGAATAGCATACACTCGTACTCAAACACTTCATGGACAATGTTTCAATATAGATCTAGAAATATGATGTAGACTTCTGTAATGACGAATCACAAACGTCATTTAGTCAACAATTCAACTATAAGACACATGACATACCGTAAGGTAGTTGAAGTTCTTTAACTATTAATTAAATAAACATCAGTTCGCATTATGTACCCTTGGCAGTGGCTTTTACTGTACACAGAAACAAATTATAATTGTATTTAAAGTATTTAAAGACAAATAACACACACAAGTACAACCTAAAATGACATGGCTCAACCCCTGTTTATATTAGTGTTTCCCTCAATCTAGCACGTAGCATTTAAGTTGTGCTAAAATCATATAAGCTTTATTAAATTTGTCATCGCTCGCAAATGTATCAAAAGCACGACAGACGCATACAACCTATTTAATGTACTTAAATTGGTATGATAAGAACATTAAAAGATTTACAGATTTCCGATACGAAATTATTTCACAAAGGACTTTTAGTAATGGGTTCCAAACGTTCTGTGTATGTATCCAAAAGGAAGTCACCAAATCCATTGTAAATTCATAGGGACGTTATCACAATGTCGATCATTCAAACGTGATGACGTACACATTGTGCTTTTGCTACACAAGTTAAAACGGTGAATTTCTCCACCTGCAAACTAAATCACTACTGGTCAACCATGACGTATGGGCTAATGCTGAATATACTTTTTGGATATTTAATGTTTATTGTTTGTTTAGACTGGAAAGCCATTCATGGGGAATTTCTCGGTGGCACGGTCTCTTGGATGGTACTTCAGAACAAGGTACTACTACAAAACGTAATATATTCATATTATTTGAGTTCAAGTTATGGTAGTTAAGCGTTCATTTGTTTGTATACTAATTTTTATTTCCGTATAATGTTTGATGTGTTCTGAGATAATAACATATATTGCATAATAATAGTCATTTTTGCTCAAATAATAGTGATATCATATAAAAGTATATAATATAATATATACTAATAATATTTTTATCATATATTCACGAAATACGAAACCAGTATTGTCATAAAATGATTTGAATAGTTAAATAGCAGTTTAAGAATAAGGATTTTACAAGCAAATGATATTAAAATATTACTCTGGAATTTAAATAACATATCGACAGTGCTAAGATTTTATGGTAGTCAACAAACTGAACTGACAACATCGGGGGCAAGAATCCATATGACACTCTTATTAAAGGTTAAAGTCGCTGTCCTGGAAAACTTATAAACTAATACACAAACAATATTTGACAATATTTCTTAAAGGGATTTTTTCACATATTTTGGCATGTTTTGACGTTTGTCATTAAATGATTTAAATTGATAAATGTAAACATCGGAACTTAAGAGCTCTAGTATAAAAAAGAAGAAAAGTAATCCACACCTGGGCTTGAACCACTGCCCCTTGGAATAAATGTCTAGCGCTTTAACCACTCGGCGATCCGTGCTGGTATTGAATGAGATGTATTTAATACTTTGTATAAGCAATCCTAGTAATGTAGAAAAATATAACGATAAGAACAATTTTTTTTAATCGTCAAAAGATGCATATAATGGATATTTTAGAGCAAGATAAATGTATATATTTAATTGCAAAAAAGTTAACTAAAACGAAAATTTGCAAATCTGAAAAAATTTGTTTTTCAATTTTGTCAAAACGTGAATTGATCCCTTTAACATCGTATCGATGCTTGTTGTCTTAAAATCGGGCAGTAAAACGACTATCGGACAGTACAACGTTTCTTAATTGATTTTGAGGACTCATTATTCATTTTTGGGTAAAAACGAATGCTACAAAACCGTAAGTTGATTTACTCACGATGAAACAGCAGTTATTACATACAGTCTAAAGATGGTTCACATATATGCTAGAAGTTCACCTTAAATGATTCTTTTTTATTCGGTCAGCAAATTATCTGATACGCATATATCCATACAGCTTCCTTGCCTGAGTTGGACCACAGTTTAAATCATTTTTATTTTTAGCGTCGTGTTTTATGTACATTAACTGTCTTGTATACTATTGTAATATATGAAAGAAACATGCATTGCTCTCATTATAATAATTCTGGAAGTTCGTTTTCCTATAGTATTTAAGTTTTTTTCGTAAATAGTAAATAGAGCTTACTTTAAAATGGACAGTTTTTTTTCTTATTCTTATATTTTATTTGTTTTAAAAGAGCGAAGTGTTTGAGGTAAGCGCCATTGTATTGTTCTGTTTTTATATTAATGCATGTCCGTTTCTTTCATACGGTTATAACAGGCGTTCTTTTGGAAGAGTAGGTGCATGTGATACAACATTATTAGCCAAACTCCAATATTTATGTTTTCATTTGTCTCTTGGTTTTGGAGCATCATTTGCGTTCAAGAAATATATATATTTTGTATCACGATTTGTATTTTTCAGCATATTGTTTTATGTTCACATATAAATAAAAACTTTCTTCTAAGGTTGAGCAACGGGATAGGAAAAATACACATATCGTTCTGAAAATAAAAACGAAATCACTTCAATGTTTATCATAAAATACCAAACTCCCTCTTAACAAAAACTAGGTAATGTATCACTATTTGTTTAACTTGTTTTGTTTTCTTTAATTTATGACTTTAAAC
Source organism: Dreissena rostriformis (assembly GCA_007657795.1). Taxonomy (NCBI): domain Eukaryota; kingdom Metazoa; phylum Mollusca; class Bivalvia; order Myida; family Dreissenidae; genus Dreissena; species Dreissena rostriformis. The sequence goes on from VMBQ01003216.1 coordinate 52,768, forward strand.
TGATTGAAAACGTGTGTGAGCATTGTTCATGTATTTGCATTAAAATATAGTACATTAAAGAATATAATGACATTTAAATTATTTTAATGAAGTGTTAATAACGCTTGAAATATTTTTTGAGAATAGTTTTATCCTAATCTCTACTAGTAGTCATCTCGTAAAGTAAATGTCGTGATTAAGCTTACTAGAAAATTTGGTAATTTTGATCATATTTACCCACTGTGTGCATAGAATTGCCGTTCTATTATACGTTTATTGCATTTAAATCAATTTGTTTTGGTTGATGTTACACACGTTGTTAATGAAAAACAAACACATCGGAAAGGGTTTTCAATGCTTTTTAATATGTTGATGCAATGAACGCGTGCTGTTGTGGAAACAAACAAACATTATTAATGGCTTTGTGTTACCTTGCCGGAATATTGCATGCTTCATTATGGATTTTCAAAGAATTTGTGTGCCAATCTTTACTTAAAGCACCGGCCAAAGCTCTACACAACAATAACCCTGCTTGAAATGTGTTTCACATATTTATATCGTTATACACAATACAATCGGCAACGCGTATTTCTTTATTTTCTTATTGTGATTATACATGTACATTGAATGAAAATATCGAAATTCATTTTGTATTGAAATTAATACTTAATATTTTAAACGTCCACAAGGATACACAAATCTATGATATTTTACATTCCGGTTTTCCATGTTCAAGTGTTGTCTATTTCTTCAAAATCCGGTCACCGGAATGCACTACATTCATCATAGGGCTACATGCAAAATAACTGCACGGACTTAAATGTATTTTATTAGATACAGATGTAGGCTAGAATAAAGGTCCAAATACATTGTTGGTACATCCGCCCCTATTGAAATTTAGTATGTATTTTGTACGTAAAGGCTTCAACATAATGGGTGATTAGTAAATATATGAACCGTGGGAGTTTGTGTGGATACATGATCGTTCATGTTAAAATTTAAAACATATTTCCGGTGTCCAAGTCATTTTTGAAAAGAACATTACTCTAACATTTAATTGTGTTCGTTTGTTAATACAAACTCTGTGTATTATAACAGCTATCCTATGTACTATTTAACCTTTGAAGGTTTATATTTTGAACATAATTTACCCTTAAATGTGTAACATTTTGCGAACTTATTATTATAATTTTTATCTGGTGCTATATTACAAATAATATGCATCCTTTATATATTTTAAATATATAAATTATATTATGATTATGTAGGCGCATTAGTTATAAGGTGTGCATTTATTTTCTATTTATTATCCAATTTAAACCAAACTAATACGAGCAACATTCTGGAAATTATATTTATTTTTGCTAACGTTAAAAGCAGTTTTCTTCATTCAAAGAATCTGGAGACAACTTCAATACAATACGGCTCTGTCACTTAAAACATGGTTTTTACATTTTCCAATTAAGTTATATTAATCCTTGTTATGAGTGATATACATTCTTCTATCAAATTTGATCATATTTGCATGTCACTTAAGAGATCATTTTCTGCGCGATTGATGAAGTAACATTGCAGAACGGCTATCTATACGAAGCACTTTACGCATGAAAACTTAGCCATTTGGCCTTGTGGGCTGATGTTTTAGGCCTGTAAATTGAATTGGTATTATTTGAACTGTAAATATGCATGACATTTTCTATACGATTTTTTCCGTTTTTTTTTAAGTCTTTGTCAATTCACATGTAAGTTTAATATACTTTTCGACTTACCGTAGTACATCCTTAAATATTCTTCTATATTTACATATGCGTATTTTGAACTAACATATTAGAAAACATTTACATTTTTGAAGCATGACGGTATATATTTTATATAACCTATGTCTCTCATTTACTTTATATTTTGAAACACATAATTTTAAAGTCTTACTATATATGTTACAATATTATATTATACTTTTGCACAGGCCCTGTTACATACATGATTTCTTGATTGCATAATGTTTATTATTATATTGTCGATGTATTAACTATTTAAGCTTCGTCTGACATATCGCCTGGCATGGGAAAAAGGGACAGGACCTTGCGGCCCCGGATGTAACATCTCAGACATAGGAAAGGAAGTGTCACACTTCAGTACGGACATTTCGTCCCTTAAATGGATGGACGGAAATGGAACAATTCTCCATGACGTAAGCTACGTTCTTACGTCTGTCAGTCGATCGGACGTGAATGGTTGGGAACAAGGGGAGGCGATGTTCAAAGTTTGCCTTCCACACGTTCCTATGTTTGTTAGGTAAGATTTTTATGCAGCTAATAGGCTGCAACACTAAAATTTTAATGAATGGGTAAAGATGCTAAATAAACGACATTCTATAATCAAGAGCGTCTGCCATTTGTAAGAAATAAGGAATTAAGAATTAAAAGCTTATGCAATTTGTCATACAAATGTTCATTGACTTACGAACCATGTCACATTGGAAGTTATAGTGTAAATCATAGAACGAGCACCCTGATGATATCATTCCTTTCCAAGCTAAACCAAACAGAGGTCAGTCTTAAGATCTCCGAATGAATTTTCAAACAGTTAAGACGTTGTTTCATGAATTTGATTATACTTTCCGGGATAATGGTAGAGAAAATATAAACGCTTTGGACATAACAACTTCTGTACAAATTTAAACTTTGTAATCACGCAGAGTTAACTATGTATTAAATTATCAAAAAAGTTGTTTGCTTGTTGAAGTTGTATTTTTGTTTTTATCTCCTTAAGCTGTTTTGAAAGATTTATTGCGTAACATGTGCTTTGTTTTATTTCTAGACTGACAAACATTCCATGGATTATGTCGCCAAACAAGTCAGCCACCGAAGTGGGTATGCTGGAGACGGAGATCAGAACCGACGTTAGAAGTGACAAGGGCACAAGCAACCAGAGTCCGTATTCATCCTTGCCGTCATTTCTTGGGTAAAATACTATCTGCTTACAATTATGTGATATTTATCAGAAACGACGTCAAAATCATTAATTATTATTCAATCAAATTAATTTTTTTTCTAACCGAGGAAAAAATCTTTTGCAAAATATAATTGATATTTTGTGACCTACATTAACATGACACTGACCATTTCGCAAGAATATAGTTAATTGTCCGAACAAAACCAAGTAGGAACAACCGCAATTAATTCTATAAGCATTGTGATTTTCTAAGAAATTGACAAATGTATCAGAGCATATATTGACCAAAGGATATGGTACATTGTCATTTGCTGCATGTGTACATGGATAAACATCTTCATGATAACTGTTGCGGCATCTGGCTATATTATCTAATTATTATGGTCAGTCATTTATTTGTTTAATTCATTTCGTCAACATAGAATTGCGCATAACTGCACGAGCGTGGTGGAGATCCCTGCCGAGGACCCGGATGGAGACAGGGTGAGGTGTCGGTGGGCTGAGCCTAGTGAGTGTGGAGGAGGATGTACCAACCTACGTACCAACTCCGTCTGGCTTGATCCGGTGTGTGGCCATAGTACAGACATGATCCAATTGCATAGCATAATAATTATATTTTTTTTATTGATGACTTAATTAACATTAATAACTTGTAAAAAGCAAAACTTTTCAAGAGAGTACGCAGATAATAAATGGCATAGATACGATTACATAAATCAAGTGATTTTTTCCGCACTTTAGTAGTTCTGCTAGACCTACTTTAACAAGACGTTGTGTTGTTGTGCGTTTTTTTATAATCACATTAATAGATAGAAAAAAATGCGCAAGAATGTTTATTTATGTTCTTATAATTTAAATCTAGACTTGTGTCCGCTGTCGCTCTTCATATGCTAGGTCTACATTTAAAAAAAGTACAGGTAATTTCTGATTGTTCGTGAGAGTTTGTTTCTGAATAACAAAACATCCGATCATGTTTCTGTAGTTCCCTGAAATAAACATTTGTTAAGAAAAACATGCGCACAGCAAATTTAATTGTTAACTCCTTCTCAGTAGTGATGTTTATGAAAACAACACACACAAACCAAACTTGCGCGAGTATATTGTCTTGGTATGAATGGCCATCAACAGTTCATTTTGAATATCCAAGAAACATGACCCAGATTTTTATGTATACCTTGTGTTCTGTAGACATTTATTCCCAAATATGTATGCATAATTTTAAAACTAGTACACATCCCTTTATACAGAAATTTCCGAACAATAAACATATTTTAACAAACATGCTGACGGTACTCGCTAAGCAATGTTCAAAACGGCTGCATCAGTTAAATGACTCATATTAAACAAAGTTCTTTACAATAAGTATTCTGTCTTTTTTTGTTTTTGACAATATAATTCTTTGAGTGACATATACCTCAATTTCAAAAAGCTCACATCACTTGTGGTGCATTGTTATTATCCTGAAGTTATCATATTTTTTACAAGTGTACTGTAGATGATATGTTCAATAGATCTCCTTTTCGCGTAGCATGCGAATTTAGGATATTGAGCATGGATGATTCTAACACTTCAGAAAATACGTAGACACACCTTCGAACATTAGTATTAATAAGGCTCATGCTACAGTGTGTAACTTGATAAAAATTAAATAGGGATACATGTTAAAATTTTAACGATGCATTAACAGGGCACATGCAAAGTGACGATTGATACAGCAGGATATGACCTTAACGGCACTTACAGACTCGCTGTCATGCTTGGGGATTACGTACCATATAAGGTGAACGTGGGGTCTAAACAACATAGCGCGGGAACTGCGTTCAGCAAAACACCTTGGCAGGTAGATTCTCCGAGCTGTTTTATTTATAAAAAAGTAACATTGTTGAAACGATCAACAATAACCAATATGTACTTTTACACACAAGTACTTTTCTTATCCGAATATGTAGATGACTGATGGTATTGTCTTGCCAAAAAGTATGAATATGTGTTTGTACACAAATGTTTGCATAATATTGTGGTGTCCTTATGCTAAGGATATATGCAAGTAATTATAAAATAATATCTGGTGTTTTCTTGAATCGATGTTAAATAATGAGTTTCACAAGAAGTAACGCAAAGCATTTTGTTTGAACATTTTGATAGATGACCTTACGAATAATACAAGTGGCCAATGCCAATACACTTAGGCCGTACTTTGTTACGCCAACGCCGAAAAATAATATTCGAGTCGTCTACGGGAAAAGCATGTCCATTTACAAAACGTCAGTGGATATAGCATACTATCTGACACAAGAACAGATAAACGGGTAAGCCACTTTATACGGAGGTATACAGCTAAATATGTCGATTGCCTACCGATACTACCGATAATACAGATAAACTGTCACTCCAAACAGCGATACGATTAAGAAGTGTCCAAATGAAAACAAAGACTTTTATAAATCCAATTAATTAATGCAAGCACAATTTTAATTATACGAACAGATCTTTTAAACACAGAACCTTTGCTCAGATACGTTCAGGGCATTTTTGCTTAACTTATTAATAATTAAAATATTTATGATTATTACTTGCAGAAACTTAGATTTTATGATTAGTGGACCAAGTTTTATGAAATATGTCTATCAAAGCGACGACCTAAAAAGAAAAGATGTGATAAGGTTAAGTGTAGACTGGACACCAAAACCTCCGGACCAGATAGCAGACTTTCAGTTTTGTGTGTGGGGCGTTGATAGCATCGGGTAAATGTCTATTGTATTATTGTATTATTCATTTATTTTATGTATACACACAATTTTTATCTTTGTTACCATTAACGGCTTCAACTGCGTCTTTATGTATTTTGTTACATTTCAAGTACCTGATATTTAAATAATAAGAATGACTATGTATGTTTCTATTTAGGTTAACGTCGAACCCAAGGTGTGTTCTAGACATTATATTTGGTAAGTACAAAGACAGCATTGTTTGTTCAGTAATCCGCGAAGAAAATTCGGATATTATAATGAACAAAAACACAAACATATTATAATATTCGGACCCATGTATGTTCATTAATATAACAGATGTTCTGTTTTAGATGACGATAATTGCATTAACGTGAAATGTGGAAATAAAGGAATCTGTCGGAATATATTTGATAATCCGCTAGAAAGTTGTGTATGTGACACTGGATATATAGGACAAAACATGCGTTTAATGGTAATTATTATTTCTGATCATGTTTCAGAAAGATCTTGTGTCTATTTTGATATAATTGTCTTAAACAAGGATATCTGGCTGACACGTTATTGTCACATATATGTGTGAATTCGAGAGAAATACAATCGTTACTAAGACATAATGCTAAGCATGTTTTTCGCTTTGTCGTTACTTAATCGTATACTATGTTTTATTGCCCAAACATTTGCTAATCCGCACGCATTGTCTTGATATCGATAATACTGTTCCGATCTCGGTAATTTAAGGCTATATATGTTATTAATATATTAAATAATAATTCCAGCGTTACAGTGTCAAGATGCCCCGTGTTTAAACAATGGAACATGCGTTCCCGTAAATGGATCCTTCATTTGCACATGTGACAAGGGTAATGACATAAAATCGATGTAAATTAGGACGATACATGTTTTCACTGTCGCATTTTGTACACTATGGCCAAAATAAGCATATCCGTCATTAATTATTAAACAGTCCTAGTTCATTACTTAGAATAAATAAAGTGATGATGTATCTTACCATCCCAAACGTTTTTTCAACTTCGATGACAGAAAATTAAAGGTGCAAATACACACAGGAATTGTCACCTCCGATATATCTGCTACATCTTTATTTGCTAATTATATATTTTATTCCAATCTTAGATTACACAGGTGTTCACTGTGAGACTCGTATAACTGCCTGCACCTCATCACCGTGTAAGAACGGGGGCTCGTGTCTGGATCAACCAGGATCATTCCAATGTGTATGTCCGGGAAATTGTACTGGTCATCTGTGTGAAATCAGCTGTAAGCAGAAGTGTGCATTTACAATTTTTGTTAAAGTCGAATGCGTATCGGTTATTATGGTTGTATATGTAATACTCAGTCTTATTTTTTTTACATAATGTGTGATAATTAACATGACATAAATGTTCGCGTTAAAAACTAAGTGACTGTAAAAATGTATTAATAGTTATCACACGACGCACGGCCATGAATTATTATGAAACTATAAATCATGAAGGTAATTAACGGGCTTAAATATATAATACTATATAATATACAATATCAATAGTTCAACCATTTGAATAGGAATACAGATGTATAACTTATTCTGGTATTTATGTCATTGTATATTTTAGTGCAAACAACCGCAACAACATTTTCTACCTACAAACAAGTTATGATTACGACACAGTTAGCAATTGTTTCTGCAACAAAGGCATCATCCACTGCACACACAACTGCATCGTCTACAAGCAAGCCAACAACAACAACTACAACCTCACACACAACGACATCGTATATAAGCAAGCCAATTAGCACATCACAAAAAGAGACATTAAATTCAAGCAAACCAGCAATTACATCGCCAACAAGGGCAATATCAATAAGCAAACCAACGGCAACGATATCAAAAACAAGGACATGGTCGACAAGCAAACTTACAAACAGGTCAACCAAACCTCTGATAACTTCCGCAAGTAAATCACGAATAACGAAACGTATGACGACGCCTCCGTCCACAGTACTTTCTGTCAACCGTATATCAACAACATTAACAACACCTTCTTCAACATTCGAACACTCGTCGACCATCTTTCCTGAAGTGGAGGATTCTTCTGATCAGGTAGAACTGTTGTTTTTTTTTCAAGTTAGACAAGGCATACAAGTCATCATTAAGCGTTGAGGGCAGATTACCATGACTCTTTTATGTCTTTTATAACAACATGATGTTGTTCATTTAATCTTATGTTACCATTAACTAATTATAAAACGATCTCTCATTGGTTACACATGTTTGTAGATAATTGAAGTGTTTGACCATCAATCATTTAGAGCTATTAATAAATAATATTTTATTATAATCCTAGATATATGTGTTACTAGTGCATCCCTTATATTTTCTTTAAAATATGTATATTTTTATAAAAATAATTCAAGCACACTCCGTTGTTCTGGGGACTAATAGCCGCGCTGTGGGCTCTGGCCGTTGTGGCGCTGATTGTTACAATGGTGACAGTGAAGAAGATCATGCAAGTGAAGCCTCAAGAGACCTCTACAAATGTTTAAAACATAAAGCTTATTTTAAAATAGCTGGTAACGAATGTCATTTATTTTGCATCATAATTTTGGCATGTCTCTACACCAATCACGATTCAAGAGTCGAAAAAATAATGAGTGAGTGTCATATGTGCTGACAAAAGGTTACTTTATACTGACTGAGAATATTGTAATGCTGTGTGACGAATGACTGCATGGTAATAAATAGCCAATAAGTAGTGAAATGTTGAACATGTTGAACTATGTGAGTTTATGTCAAAAATTCAATAAGCATCTATATTTTTCTCTGTTAATAGTTTATGGCGAGAACAACACATGTAGTTTATTGATATTCCAATACTACTATTCCAAAATTAAAGGCAATACTTCTTAGTTGATATCCTCTTATTTTTAATAAGGTACAAATGCTGCAAAAAAATTGTTTATATTGATTTTGCTGTTCCAGATTATGAACGGACTAGTGGTAATTTGATCTTATTTACTATATAATTTATTTACATACAAGTTGCACATTTTCTTTTTCTGAAATCCCACCAAACGAAATCAATAACGATCTTCACGCCATCCCTCAAGTTAGAGTAAAAAAGATTTAATCTGTATTTTACACATGCGAATACAAAATAAACTTTACACAAGGAAACAAATGGCGTGTGCTCAGCCGCTATTTTTCTTGTCAGTAAAAACCTATTGTAATACAGATTCACGCAATCAGCTACGGCCGAACGCGCAATGAAGCACTGTGTTTGAATTCGAATGATTAACAGAATGTTTAGACAAAAACGGCGGCATGTTACACAAAAAGTTTTTTCTCGAGTAATACTGAGCTAGGTATGGCATCTAAGCAAGGCTTTACACTTTACGGCTACTCCAATTTAATTTGTTTACGGTCTATTAATGAAACGAAAATGAATCAGTTCATAAACCGGAGAAGGCCCTATAGTGTCTGATAAAATATTTTGTATTTGAACTGTTTCTTGTGTTATGCATATGGGGTTTTCTTTAACAACTTGTGCATTATTTTTGTGAAACATTTGCTATCATTAGTAAAAGGGGAATTAGATGAAAGCTCATCTTTGACAAGTGCGTGTGTTAACAATATAGCGTGATTGATGGATAACAAAAACGAATTCATACTGAGTCAAACATTTATAATGTATGTTAACACTTTGGTTATAATGTCAACATTTCGCTTGTAGCAAACACGTTTTTTTTTCTTTAATTAAGAAACACTTAACAAATTAAAAAAAAACTTGAAAAAAAATCATAAGCTTTTATAAAATATCAAGTATCCAATGGACACTACGCCCTATCTTGTTCACAGATATTTTATATAAAAAATCAAGCATTTCGACTATTTACATTCAAATAAAAATGACAATTATTCCAGATATGGCCTCCGAAAAATGATTTACATTTCTTTTATTATAATTATCTTAAGTTAGGGAAGTGTTGAAGGAAGGATCGAGGAGGGTCTAAAGTGGAACCACTCTAATTAAAACGCATATTTGGCCTTTTTTTTAAACAGTTTAACAGTTTTAGGTTGGGAAATAATTTTCTCAAATGAACGATACTGTCGTTTTATTATAGTTTCTGTTCACATTACACAAAATGGAGATCATATGTCTGTATGAATTTCAATTCGTGACTGATCATTGTTTTTGTCCGAGAGGAAAATCTGCCTTTTAGACTACTATAGTCATTTTGAAATTAGAGATATCATAATAATTGTTTTGGCAGCATACTTATATACATTACAATAGGGTAGACAACGTGTTAAACTACGCTGTTACTATGCATATTAATGACCATATTGATTTACTGATTTATTGACTAAACAATAACATATTCATATTTTATCGATACTAACCTTTACTATATAACCCATTTATTATAAACAAACGATTTCATTTAGCGACAAACTAATAATGTATGCAGCAACGCTAAAAACAAATGCAAAAATAAAACGGCGTCTGTAGAAAAGTAAAGTGCAGTATGGCATAGCAAATCGCATGACAATTGTTCGGATACTATGGTGTTCAGTAAACGAACCTGTTTGATGGTGAACTTTACACGTAGCGAAAATATCAAGCTGCATCGTATGAAACCAAGAATGCGGAAACATAAGAAATGTAAATGGATAAAAATACGGGAGGTTTGGCGTGTGTTTTTAAATCAAATATCCAACATGCATTGTGCATTATTCATGATTTTGAATCTTTTATAGGTTTAGAAAAAAAATATTGATTCGAATTTGTTTCACGGCTCAAAATGTTCGAAGTTTGTGTGCTGTTTAAACTGATAACGATGGCGGATTGTGTTCTCGTATTAATTTCGAGTGAACATCAGTCATTAATTTCAATTTGCATTCGATTTGTCCACACAAAACATAGTCTCGTAAAGCGTACTTTCTGTAAGTTCTATCAAACCATCAAAAAGCTACGCACCGATTAAATGATACAACCAACCGCCTAAAAAATGTTATTGATCTGAAAATGTGTATTGTTCAAAATTGCATTAGGCGTGTAATATGGTGTTATAAGTTATTATGTTTTACGCTGGCATTTTGCAGAACTGTTGAATATGTCACGATATAATCATGGTTCAATTCTAGTCACTTCGCTTTTAAATATATGTAATAGACAATTCCACTTTTATTTATTGTTTCTTTATACAAACATGTGTGTGCATATGTTTGTGCATAGGTACGAATGCTGGAAAAGGGGGATATATTCCTTTGATAACTTGTTCATAATTACAGAGACTGTTTACAATTTATATTATACGTCGAAACTCTCTTTTTTAAATTAAATTTTGTATTAAAACTGTTCTATACAATATTATATACAGAAAACTAAATCCGACTTCGGTAATTTTAGCATCGACAAGGAATCGCATCATTTACAATATTGACCAATGCATCGAAAGAATTGTGTCGGCTCTATTAACACAACACTCAGTATATGTTCAGAGAAAATGACCTGTCCGTTATTACGACATAAGTTGATGATATGTACATAATGAAAATAAGGACTTTGAAGTGATTTGGCCCGAGTGTTTTCACCTTACGTACAAACATCGGATTTCTCCGAGATTAGCATGCTTATAAGGCTTGATTTATCTGTTGTCTAAAATAAAAATAATCTTTAATAGAAATGGAGTATATTGTATGATACAAATACGGGCCTGTGTGTTTCACTGACGTTTAGTTTAAATAAACAAATGTTAAAACTTGCATTCACAAAATGGGTTGTGTGCAAAAGGTAGGTAAATGTTCGTTGATAACCATTTCGTAACGACATTCCATCGACAACCGTTCACAATCATTACGCGCTATTTGTCACCCAGCAATCTCATTAGTCAAAATTATGAAGATTTGTAGAGATATATCAAGTGTGGTAATTGCTTATTCATTCTGTCATCGCACTCCATGCAGCAATGTATTCTACACAAGATAGTTTGATAAGCCGGTGTCAAGCGGCAGTTTTGTTGCATTCATAAAATTTAATGTGGGTTTATGAACAAGGCATTGACATCTCGGATGCAATAAAAGTTTAATAAGAACAAATTTAAAAACAAACTTGCATGGCATGCAAACATACGCTGATTCTCTAAACACCATTGGAGCATGAACGAAAGACCAGAATACGAGGGTTAGAAAGTGGCCACATTTCAGCGCTCAGAGAACATTCAGACCAACGTAGGTTGTACTTAAATAACCATATCTGGTATTACTTAAACAAAACTTCAATTTCAAATAGACATATTAATTAATATTTATCTTCATAACATAAATTATTTCGTAAAACTGTTTAATTTTGCTGGAAACAAAGCTTTAGTACTCGTCGTGTCTTGACAAATAATCCCATTTGAACGTTTAAATATATGGCTTCTATCAAGAGCATTATTTCAAAATAACTACAACTGTGCGCAGCACTTTCGTTCATTTCAATCATTTAATCATTTGTATTAAAGCAATAATTGGAGAACAAATATGTAAGAACATGTTTAGTATAATCCATATAAGGTAATGTATTAAGTACAACTGATTGAAATCCTTTTTATGAACACTATAGAGTAATCTGTATAGGTTTTAAGTTTATTGCATTACTAATGTCTCTGACAAATTAATATTTTATGATGTAATTATTATAAAAAAAACTATATTTTCAAAAGGTAAAAATGCAATGTCGAACTACCCATTTTGTAAAAATGTAAAATCAATATCGAATGCAACCTTCAACACTTTCTTTCATTCCTTTGAATAAAGTCATTAACTTAAGGTTCAAAAATAATTGTTGTACTTTTTCATGAAGATATTGTGTGGTGTATTGACATTGTTTTAGTCCTTTTATAACAGTCAAAACGTAATTGTCCTCTCTCCTTTTGTAAGCGTTAAAAGATGAATTGAAACTCATTGTTATGACTTGTTTTATTGTCAAGATATCAGGAAGTCTTTATTTTATAAGATTGAAATATCCTAGGATTCAGCGACTGATGGGTTGTTAATTCCAATTCAAACAATCAGTATAAATGTATAGATTTTCACCAAATCCACGAAATCCACGAGGCATTTGTACACGCGTTTGATAACAAATTGCGAAACAAACGTATCCTGTGAAAAAGTGCCGCTAATTTGGGTTTAATGATTTAAGTACACACTAAATTTATAAACGTTTCGTGACTTTTACACGAATTTGAAAATAATGGGTTTGTTTTTTATATAAAACATTAAAGATTTGATAGCATACTCGGATGTTAGGAAAAATTGAAGTCAGCAATTTCTTAATATAATTAATAAAAACATATTTTTATAAAGGCGAATTTCCTCGTGTTATCTTTATTCATGAAAATGGTTGGTTTAATTTCTGAATCGCAATGAAAACCCGAATTAATATTCAAGCGATTACAAAATGAATTCGATGTTAACTACTAGTTTGGACTAGTGTTTGTATTTTCAAAATCTGATACACATATGTATCTTACAGCAAACACTATATTTCTTGCAATTTTATTGTTCAACAACATAAGACATATATAAGGAAGAGAGCAAACCCAGAAAGATTCTCTATCTGATTTCGGGCACGGTTAAAGGATGATAATTGTTTCATAATTTTATTTTTATTTTCAGTCAAAAGTCTTTGTAAGCTTAATACTGGTCACACAGCAATTGTTTGTTAAGGTGTTAACAGTTTCCACTGAATTAACTTGGAAGATATGTCAATATGTGTTATTGCAAATTATTTCCCTAACATACAATAAACTTGTTATGGAAGTAAGTATTTCTTTTAATATAAACTATCACGTATTGATGTTGATTCCGATGTTTCGATGTATTAAAATGAATATGAATGCATCGTGTTCTTGTTGCTTTTTTGAGAATAAATCTTAGAACTAAGTTGCACTCATACAAGCTCTTAATGGCTTATTTATCAATGTATATCAAGGAAAGCGATTGAGGTGTATGTTATAACAAATCACAAACGTCATTAATTCAACTAGATGACACTTGATATACCCTAAAGGAATTTAAAATGTTGATCATAGAAACACCATTTCGCACTTTTGACCCATGGTAGTGGCTATCACTGTACACAGAAACAAATAAATTGTATACTTAAGGGTACTTAAAGCAAGATAACACACCAAAGCGCTAAAACAAAACACTCGAAAAGCCCGAGTCCTTGTATATTATAATTTTCCATAAGCCAGCACGTGGCATTTGAGTTGTGCTAATATTATATTAGCTTAATAATTTTGTTATCTCTAGCCATTATAAGTTAATATAAACAGCGCATGCGTGCTTATGTAATAAATGGCCGGCTGGCGTATAAATGCTATTAGCTACTTAAACTGGTATGATAAGAACATTCAAAATTTAACGGATTTTCCGAAACAAAATTATTTCATAAATAACCTTCAGTAGTGGGCTGCACACGTTATGTGTGCGTATTAATAATGAAGTAACCAAATACATTGAATTGTAAATTCATCGAGACGTTAAAACTATTTTTGATAATTCAAACGTGATGAAACGGACATTGGTAATTTGAAACACCGGTCGAACCGGAAGATTTCTTCAGTGGCAAATAAATCACAACTGGTCAACAATGAAGTATGGGCTAGTGCTAAATATACTTGTTGGACTTTTTATTTTAAATTTATTTTTGGAATTGAACGCCATTCATGGGAAATTTCTCGGTGGTACGATCTCTTGGATCGTTCTTCAGAACAAGGTACTGACAATTTATATGATTTGAGTAAACATTCTTATATTGAATAATTATTATTTTGTATTATATTTATAATAGACCATTTATTTTTTTAAAGAAGTAGCCACAAATATTAAATGTTAAATATGTTATTTTTTAATTTTCAGTTCTTTGTACAATGATCTTTATTCCTGTATAGGATTTCATATGTGCTGAGGTATATCACATTTTCTGTATTACTATAATCATATATGCTCAATTAATTGTAATATAAAGCGTGTACATATATAACTATATAATGATAATAATAATAATAATAATAATAATAATAATAATAATAATAATAATAATAATAATAATAATAATAATATCAATATATGAATAGCAATTTAAGAATTAGAAATTTTGAAGCAGGTGTGAAAGAGACTTATATTTTGATATGAAATGTGAATTATATATCGACAATGATAGGATGCAGTGGTAGTCACCTACATGTTAGTGTACCGACAAAATCGGTGGCATTAGTCCGTATAGCACTCTGATAAAATATAAAGGCCGCAGTTATGAGAAACTGATTAAACAAATATTTTTTGACAATAATTCGTATGATGGTAAGCGACGTTTGTTGTCTTAAAATCGTGAAGAAAAACGTTTCCAAATCGTATCTGAGGACTGATTATTTGTAATTGCGTTCAAACGAATACTACAGTAACTTACTCCAGATGTATCAGCTGTTATTGCATACAGTATAAAGATGGTACATGTATTCACAAAAAAACAACAACACGTACTTCATATACCGATGCACTTTTTATGTGTTTTCTTTGCTAGTTAATTGTAATGATTATTTTAACTTCAGTCAGCACATTATTTTGATATACACGCATTGTCTGCATCGTTTCTTTTTATAGCTTATAGCAACAATAACTTACCTCCTTATAATGCCTTTGGAAGCTCGTTTTTTCTATAGTAATTAAGTCTTTATAACGTAGATTCAGCGTCAAATGCGACAGTTGTTTTATTGTCTTATTCTAAAATGTTGTTATGTTTTAAAAGAGCGAGCTGTTTAAGGTACGTTTAATTGCATCGTTTCTTTTTAAAGAAGCATGTCCTTTCCATCCTAACGATTATTGCATGTGTTCTTTTTGCAGAGTAGGTGCATGTGGAACAACATTCCCGGACAATTTACTTTAGAATCCTATGTTTTTTTTGTATCCCATTTGTCTGTTTCATTTGAGGCATAATTTTCGTTCATGAAATATCACGTTTAATAACGATTTGTGTTTTATCAGCATACTATAATTGGACTCTGTTTAAATGTAAACTTTGTTTTAAGTTTGAACAAAAGGATAGGCAAAATGCAAATCTCGTACTGAAACTGGAAACGGTACAAATTCACTGTTTAAATATGAAAAACTATACTTTTTATTCCAAAACTTAATGTTATTGCTGTATCACTTTTTAAACTGATTTGTTTTCAATTATGCCTTAAAAATGATCGAAAACGTATTTGAGAGATTTTCATCGTAAATGTATTGACATTGAATGTCTGAAAATGCAGCGTTAACAACACATTATTCTATATTTTTTATTTTGTTTTTTAAATATATATTTGCGAATAGTTTAAGTATATCTGCACTAGTAGTAAACTCGTAATGTTTATGTCTGGATTGAGCTTAATAGTACCTTTGCTAGTATTCGCACAGAAACAAAGTGCAATATACCCAGTTTGTGTTCAGATATGCATTTGTATAATGCGTATTTGGCAAATATCTACATATTATTAAATATTGCAAATACATATATTATTTTTGGAAGGGCAAGACGGCTACACAATAGAACATATTCCTCTCTTTTCCATAGACAAGTCATTATCCAGACAAATATTGCACTGAAATCAATTTAGTTTGGTTGATTTTGTTACACATTGTTTATAAATTAATAGATCAAAACCAACACCAGGGCGGTAAGCAATTATCGTTGGATATTTTGATGAAGTTGAATGCTTGAACGCATGGTTCTGTGGCAAAAACAAATATGTCTATAGGCTTTGGGTTTTCTCGGCAGAATAAGGCATGCTACATTCTGTAATTATTACCCATTTCTTTTCCTAAAGCACTGGTCCAATCTCAAGACAAACATGAACCTACTGGTAATTGAGTTCCCGCCATTATAAGGTTATACATAATATAATCGGCAACGCATGTTTCTTTATTTTGTTGTAGTGATTTGACATGTTCTTTTAAATATTTTACATTTCGTTTGTACATATATCAGTGTTGTCTCTTCGTCTACCTCCAGTTATCAGAATGTTATAGATCCCGTGCAAAATAACTGTCGCGCACGACCTGAAGAATTTGTAATGAAAAATGTAAACAGCAATAAGGGTCCAAATATAATATTGGTAAATCCGCCCCTTTGTACACTAAATCTTGTCTGATTTAAAAGCTTCATAACATAATGGGTGATAGGTTAATATCCGGACTGAAGGAGTGAACAAGTGTGTGTATAACATTACATGACGGAAGGTACAAACATCTGTAATCCATGTGAAATACGCTTTCATCAATGTTTGCTTATACTTGCATGCATTTCTCGACCCGATTTTGTTTATGTTTCCAGGTTTCCAAGTAAGTTTTGAGAAGAACATTTGCTCTAGCTTTACATTTTGCTGGTAAATTTATAAAAACGAAGGTGAATAATTCAAACTTTATTCACCCTTATATATCATTTCACTAGCTTTAATTGTGTGCGTGCTGTATTACCAATAATGTTCATCCTTTTAAATATAAATTATATTCACTATACCTATGTTGGTATATTAATTTATTAGTTATAATTTATAAATTTGTTTAAAAATTATCCACTTTGAACAAAACTTACACTATTACAATCCCGGTTGCTATATTTTTATATAAAAAAAAAAGTTAAGCAGTTTTCTTTATTCACCGTTCAGATGGAATTATAACCATAACACGTGTTTTTATGAAAAAAATATTTGTTTAAAACATCTGGAGACCACCGCAATGTCAAAATATGCAAATCAAATACTGTCACTCACGAACATCGTTTTAAGGTTTCCAATAAAATCATTAATCCTTGTTATGAATTATATCAATTGTACATATTAGCATGTCACTTAAGGCACTTGAGAGGCGCTTATGTTTGTGATTGATGAAGTAACATTGCAGAAAGGTTATCTATAAGAAGCAAACTTATCTGTTTGGCCATGTAAGCTGTTGTTGAAGAACCTGTTTATTTGATGGATATGAGATCAACTTTCAATATGTATGGTACATTCTTTACCATTGTTGTGTCATTTTTAAGTCTGAGTTAGTGTACATGAAATTGCTGAGATGATAGTTGATAACAACGCATGGCATGGTCAAAGGGTTGATATATACGAACCTTATTACAACTTTAAATGCATGCTACATTCTTTCTATATATACGCATGCGCATTTGAAACTAACATGTAGGAACACATTTACATGTTTGTAATTTTACACTATCTTTTTAAAATAAAAGACATGTCTTTCGTTTCCTTTATTTTTCAAACACTTTAATTTAAAAGTATTGATATAGACGTATATGATAAAACTAGTTGATTTTTTTTTGTAAAATGAAGGCTTTCAAGATGACATAATGTTTATTAGTGAATTGTGTATGCATTTATTAATCATATTAAGCTTCGTCTGACATACCGCCTGGCATGGGAAAAAGGGACAGGACCTTGCGGTCCCGGATGTAACATCTCGGACGTAGGAAAGGAAGTGTCACACTTCAGTACGGAGATTGCGTCACTTAAATGGGTGGACGGGAATGGAACCAGTCTCCATGACGTCAGCTACGTACTAACGTCAGTCAGTCGATCAGACGTGAATGGTTGGGAACAAGGGGAGGCGATGTTCAAAGCTAGCCTTCCATCCACACCTATGTTTGTTAGGTAATATGTGCCCGTAGCTAATGAGTAACACTTAACATGAATGAATGGGTAAAATTACCCACAATACACGGCGTGGAACAACGTCCAACACTTGGATAAACTATCACATTCACTGAACCGAAGGTTCACATAGAAACAGTATTTGTAATTTGTTATTGTAGTTCACATTTTCATACAAATAAAGCCACATTGGCATTTTGATAAATACAGTTAGCCATGAATCTTAATTTATGGCAACAAATTATTTAAGACACAAATAAAACAAAAGAAATCCACATATTTTCACACGTACGTGCAAACATAATACCGCCAAATTGAATAAATTGGAGATGTCACTTGTCGATAAATGAACAAAAGGTTATCAAAGTTCGTTCTTTATATTTAACAGGGATGTCAGGATGTGTCTGAAACCATTAAATGTCATCCTAATTTCTTAATAAGTGACATTTTAATAGCAAGAGCCTCTGGCATTTAACAATTACAGTAACAATAACAATTGAGGACTCGAATTCGCGTATGCACTTGGTTCTATAATTGTTCACTGATATTATGAACCCAAACCGGGCGTTACATGTGTGATGTTATTTTATGTCAGCGCACGATAATCTGTTCACGCAAGTCCTGCACAAAAGCACTTTACGTTTCAAAATAATAATGTACACGCGTGTGGTATTTTAAGTTACATTTTATAGTATAAAACATATAAAGAGCAAAGCGATGATATAATTTACCTTCCAAGCCAAAATAACAACAGGTCACTCTTTAGATCTCCGCATGACATTCCAAAATGTAAAGACGTTGTTTAAGGATTTGATTATATTAACCGGGATGATTGTAGAGAAAAGAAAAAACAACGCATTTGACAAGGAAATAAACGAACACTCTTAAATATTTAAACTTTGCGGGCACGCAGAGTTTATAAATTAATTAAATTATAAAGAAGTTTTCCTTTATTGAAGTTATACTTTTGTTTTTATCCCATACAGATGTTTTTGATGATTTTTTTACGTAAACGTTTCCTATGCTTTTGTTTTAGGCTGCCCAACATTCCATGGATTATGTCGTCAAACACATTAGCTACTGAAATTGGTATGCTGGAGACGGAGATCAGAACCGACGTAAGAAGTGACAAGGGCACAAGCAACCAGAGCCCGTATTCGTCCCTCCCATCATTTCTTGGGTAAAAAAAAAACTATTTGCTTAAACTTAATTTGATATTAGATACGAAGTCAAAATAATTTATTAAAATACTATTTCTTAAACTTTCATTTTTTATTTTCTAACTGAATAAGTGCTCTTTTGCAAAATTTATCAAAACCACTCACTTTCATGAACATTACGCTGACCTTTATGCAAGAATATATTTTACTGCTTTAAGTATTACTATTTTAGTTTCCGCAATGGTACTGAGAAAAATGGATACAAAAACTAGCACACTAAGTCAACTTGTGTTATCATGTCAGAACAGAAAACTAATGTAATTCTAACGTGACCGAACACAACCGAGTTTAAACATTTGGACGTGTCATTTATACTTAAAGAGCTCACAAGTCGTGTATCATTTAAATATTGCCATATCATATAGCTTAATTCAATTTAACAAGACAATCTGTTTTCATTCCATAAGAAATGGACATATATATCAGAACACACATTTACCAAAGGACATTGTACATTGCATACATTTATAAATGTCAACCTGGCTGCTAACTACAATAAATAGTTATCACGCTCAATAATAAAGTTATTTAATGTATTTCATCATCCTAGAATCGCACACAATTGCACGAGTGTGATAGAAATTCCTTCCGAGGACCCGGATGGAGACAGGGTGAGGTGTCGGTGGGCGGAGCCTAGTGAGTGCGGAGGAGGATGTACCAACCTGCCTAACTACTCCGTCTGGCTTGACCCAGTGCGTTGCCGTAGTATGGATATTGTGCAATCGCAAAACATAATTATTTTATGATTCCAGTTTAGCTATGTTGTCTTGCAAGTGTACTAAATTAGTATCAACAGATTTAATTATATAAAATTATGTTACATATTGAACATTTAATCGTGATACCTTGATTGATGTTATTAATTCATTTACAGGGCACATGCAAAGTGACCGTTAATACGGCAGGATATGATGTCAACGGCATCTACCGACTCGCTGTCATGCTTGAGGATTACGTACTATATAAGGTGAATGTGGGACCTAACCAACATAGCGCGGGAACTGCGTTCAGCAAAACACCTTGGCAGGTAGATTATCCGAGCTGTTTTATTTATAAATAGTTATGTTGTTAAACCGATTGACAATGGAATATATGTTTTTGGACACAACACTACTTTTCTTATCCCAATATGTAGATGACTGATGCAACTGTTTTTACCAAAAATATTTGGATATTTGTTTGTTCGCAAATATGTGCATAACGTTCTTTTGATGTCTTTATGCTGAGGATATTTGCGAGCAGTAATTTAATAATGTCTGCTGTTTCCTTGAATTGATGATAAATAATTATATTCACCACCAGTAACGCAAAACATTGTGTTTGAATATTTCGCTAGATGACGTTACGAATAATTCAAGTGGAGTGTGACAATACACTATGGCCCTACTTTGTATCCCCAACGCCAAAGGATAATGCTCGAGTCGTCTACACGACACGAATGTTCGCAACCAAAACGTCTGTGTATATATCATACTATCTGACACATGCAAATATCAACGGGTAAGCAACGATACACGGGCGTATTAAAACTAAACTATCTATCGCCTACCTTTAATACACATAAATTGTCACTCCAAATATTGATATAATTTAGTAACACAAACACGTACACAAATACTCTGATAATACTTATAAATATATGTTCAGTAAGTTAGTTTAATTAAAGGTCGTTGTAAATAAGTATTTTGATCTACACAAATGTCTTCTAAACACGAACCTTTGCTTCAGATACGTTCAGGACATGTTAACGAAACTAACGAATTAAAGTATTTATTGCTATTACTTTCAGAAGCCTTGATTTTATGATCAGTGGTCCAAGTTTTATGAAATATGTCTATCAAAGCGACGACATGAATAGAACAGATGTGATCAGAATAAGTGTGGACTGGACACCAAAACCTCCGGACCAAATAGCTGACTGTCAGTTTTGTGTTTGGGGCGTAGATAACATGGGGTAACTGTCTAGGATGTTAGTTTATTTAATTAAAAAAGTGTTAAATCGTTGTCCATTTTTATGAAGACGTCATCATCATGTATTTTTACGTCTTAATATATTGTTTATTTATTCATTTTTATTGAACTAATTAGATTGACTATTATGTATCAATTCAGATTAACGTCGAAACCAAGGTGTATTCTAGACATTATATTTGGTAAGTACAAACACACCAGCATTGTTTGTTCCGTTTGGAGAAAATGTTGATATTATCAATTAAATACCACAAACATGTCCATAGTACACTTATCCTAGTCCGTGCATAGTAATTTATAAAAATAACTGTTCTGTTTTAGATGACGATAACTGTAATCACGTGACATGTGAAAATAAAGGAATATGTCGGAATATATTTGCTAATCCACTAGAAAGTTGTGTATGTGACAATGGATTTGTTGGACATAACTGCTCTCAAGGTAGGTGCATGTTATACATACTTTAAATGGTATGTATAATTTACGAGTGTTTATTTAGAAATAATTGTATCAAACACAGAAAGCTGATTGACATGTTTTGCTACATATATGTGCGCAATCAAAAATAATGTACATTTACGTATTATATTTCTTTAAACTTTCATCTTAAAAAATGAAACAATAACTCATTATAATCATGTTTGTTGCCCTGAGATTATTAAATTAATAAACATATGGTGTATTGTTGTATCATTAAACATTAACAAATGCGCAAACATGATCATTATATTGATAACATTGTAACAATCTTGTTATTTTTAGATGGTCAAACTTATCAAAATTAATAACAAAAATTTCCAGCTTTACAGTGTCAAGATGCCCCGTGTTTGAACAATGGGACATGCGTTCCCTTAAATGGATCCTTCATTTGCACATGTGACAAAGGTAAAATCATTTGAATGACTAACGAACAGTCTTGTTTCAAACTTGTGTTCTTTGACACAGTAAGAATGCTTTGTCAAACTGTTTGTTTCAACCAATATATAAGTATTTGTCTTCGTTTTGGTGTAATTTCGTGGTATGTTATCGATGTAAATAGAAATATATATATTTTTTCAGTAGCGCGTGCGCATTTTGTATACCAACACTTTGAGTGTTATAAACAAATCCGTAACTAATATTAATATTGTTATAGCTTTAATTCACTACTTAGCATTCATTAAAGGGACTGTCCACTAGATTTTGGCATGTATTGAAGCTTGTCATTAAATGCTTTAAATGCTTTATATTGATAAATTTAAACATATGAACTAAAAATCTCCAGTAAAAAACAAGAATACAATTTAAAAAAGGAAAAAAAAGTAACCCTTAACAGGGCTCGAACCACTGACCCCCGGATTCCTGGAGTCCTAGAGTAAAAAGCTACCTGTTTAGACCACTCGACCACGGACGCTCATGTTTAAAGCGGATGTATTTTTTATCTATATAAGCCATCCTCGTAGGTTCCCAAAATATCGTTTCGCGTCGCGCGACGCTTTATCTAGTGGACAGTCCCTTTAAAATGATGATTTCAAATTAATAAGCATCTTACCATACACAACGTATTGTAACTACGGTGTAAAAATAGTAAACGATGTCAAAGTAAACAAGATGTTTGTCTTCCGAGTTATCTTACGTATTACTTTTTGTTATTTGCTCTTAAGTATTTTTGTCATACAATCTAAGATTACACAGGCGTTCACTGTGAGACTCGTATCACCGCTTGCACCTCCGCACCGTGTCAGAATGGGGGCACGTGTCTGGATCAACCAGGATCATTCCAGTGTATCTGTATGGGAAATTTTACCGGTCATCTGTGTGAAATCAGCTGTAAGCAAAAAAGAGCATTTACCTTTGTAGTAAAGTCTGAAACGTATCTTAAGTTATGTTTATATCTTGAAAAATAATTCTAAAGTTATTTTCATATTATGCGATAATTCACATGTTATTTAATTTCAAGTGAGAACATAAGTGAATGCATACATGTATAAAAAGTTTACGCATGAAGAAAAGCCCTATATTACTATGATACTTGAAATCCTACAGCTGATAAACGGGCATATATATAATACTATATAATAGATAATATATTTTTTTCAATCATTAAACAATATAAAGATGTATAACTCATACTGGTATTTATGCTATTGCATGTATGTTACTGCAAACACAACCAAAAAAAAACACACATTCTACCCACAAACCAGTTGCGGCAACGACACAGTCTACAATAGCGTCTGCAACAAAGGCGTCAACCACTGCACAAACAACGGCATCATCTGCAAGCAAGTCAACAATAACAACCTCACACACAGCTTCTTCTTCTATGAGCAAGCCAATCAGCACATTTCTCCCCTTGGTATATGTCACCCGTATATCAACAACAGTTACAGCACCTGCTTCAACATCAAAACTGTCGTCGACCATCTTACATGAAGCGGAAGTTTCTTCGGATAAGGTATCAGCAATATTCCAAGTTGGTTAATAAATGTTTGTAGATAATTTACCATCATAAATATAGAGCTATTAACCAACATATAATATTATAATCATACATATAGATGACACTATGTCTTCCATCTTGTGCCTATTTGATTTTTTTTTGTGCGAATTCCAATTAATAATTCATTTTTTCGTACTAAACTTACATATATATGTTCATATAAATATTTCAAGCATACTCCGATGTTCTGGGGACTTATTGCCGCGCTGTGTGCTCTGGCCGTTGTGGCTCTGATCGTTTCCATTGTCATAGTGAAGAAGATCGTGCAAGTGAAGCCTCAAGACACCTCTACATTCACATCAACTCAAGTGAAAAATATTTCAAATGTTGGACTCAATTTTTAAACAAACTGCTTTTTATAAAATAGTTGTTAACTCATGTTATTTTAACTTATTTTGCATCATAAACATGTAAAAGCAAACCTTCAATTTGAACGAATAAATATATAAATGCAAAATGTTTAGGTCATTCAAACACCACTTGGGCTATATTGTTTAAAGAAAATATACAAATAAATTAATGTGCTAAAAATAATATCTCATACACATACATGATAACTAACATACATTTCCTTAAATAACCAACTGGACTAGAATGACAAGTTAATTTCATTAGATGAATAAAGGCGTGAAGAGTAATCATAATAAGAGCATTTCCAACATGACTTTCCAGTATTTTATAAAAGTGAGTTTCTTTTCTCGTACGAGAACAGATTTTTTGCGCATTTGTCGGTGAGGCATGATTTGAAATTAAACAATTATTTCTATGGAGTTCTGTGTTTTATTTCAGTTAATGAGGCAACACGTTTATTAGTATATTACACATTGTATTACAAAAATCTAGTACATGTTTACACGAATGCACACATTTCTGTTCGTTTTTATTCTACATGGATTAATAAACAATACATATAAAGCCATGCGTTTTTTGGCAACAAAAGTACGTTCGAATACTTATGTTTGTGTATAGGTTACAAGACTTTAAAAGAAAACAAATGAGGCCATGACCGTCATAAGATAAGTTAAAGTGAGTAACGAATTTTTAGGAAATGTCAACAAATGTTTTACCGTCCCAGTGTCAATCAAGCACACCAATATATATGTTAAAGGATAACTGAAGGGATAATCAGACGATCATTAGTTTTTAATTTGCATTCATGCACATTAATAGTAAATACCTCTTGTCATCATTCACCATATGAATTATTCCTTCAAAAGTATACCTAGACCTGGTGTCTGATCCCATTTTACCCAAAATTGAGACGTGACCTAAATATTGGCAAGATATTTATTCTGACCAAGTTTTATCAACATTGTGTAATCCATGATGCTTCTAAAGTGGTGGAAGACGCACATCTCACAACGACGTACGCAGGACTTAAACTGATCACAATTGCTCACCCGTTATCGATAAAAAAACAGTTTTATTGGTTGGTTAATTAAATGGAACCGTCATTAAGTTGGTATAAAATCTTGCGCAAAAAGTTTCTCAATTGTCTTTTTTTTGTTTAGATTAAGCGGGAAATGGCATTGACAAACATGTACAATTTTCAAGATAGCTGGTCTAAAAATATAAGACTAGGAAATGCCGCAGAGTGTCTACGCCTTTGGTTGCGGTGTATGTATTGGTATGTACGTATCGAATGCGTCATTTGCTTCAAATACAAGAGTGCAGAATGTAAACAAACGTTTCAATGAATCTTCATTATTCCAACACCGCACAAAAATGTAAGGAACTTCTCTGTAAACCTTAACGGTATCAGCAACATTCTACCAACAGTTCGGTTGTGTAGTAGAAATGACGTCTGCCAACATTTGAAAAAAAAAACAACATATGAACGTTTTTCGCACACTACATATCGTGTGTAAATATCTTGTTTGCGTCAGTTTTACATGATATAATATGCGCTTCTACATCGATATTGCTTGCGAGGGTAGTGTGTTAAGTTTTAATTATTTGATGCAATTTGATACTTTTCGAATTATTGTTTAATGTAATTTACCTAGTGGTAATAATCTTTCGTTAAAACACTTAAGAAAGAAATAGTTTACGGCTAGGTTTACGTCATTGCGGTAATAACCAACACACACCTATTTTCATTCTTTGCCTCCGGTAAACAAGTCGCGGATCGTGGAAGAATTACACATTAATAAAGCAGTTCGTTGAATATGTTATTCATGCACATTATGTCGCTGTATACACTCTTCGTAGGCTTTTAAAACGTATACAAGATTTTTTTACTTAAACAATCTTGATATACGGACGAATAATAATATATGAAAACGCATTTACCCCTCATAATTCAGCGACACGTGTTAACGGTAAAGGACTTTAAGCCCTGTTACACTGAGTTCAATGCATACTAAATTGCATTTTTTTCAAATGAAAGGAAAATCGTTCTTCGTTTTTAAGACATACGTTTTTTATGATTATGTTGGAAAGCATCAATATATTACACTGTTCTGTACCCTAGGTACGAAATTCACATACGTACTTGTCTTTTAGGCAGCTATTGTAAAGAAATGTTTTCGTTTAATTATTTGACAAATTCGTTATTATTGACATATTTCAAAACATGTTGTTTGTAATTTGACGGGTAAGGGGTCCATAATAAATGAGTGTCTGCTCTATTTAATGTTCCCGACCACAAACTGATCGACCCAATTTCACTAGTTAGGTTATAAACTGGAACCTATATCAATTTATGTTATTTTTTATTGACAAATCATGCCTACTTGAAGTATCATGCCTTTGTAGTTTAAACAGGTGTTTTTGCGCATTGCCTTGTAGCCAGTAGTAAAGAGCTTAAATTGAATTTTATTCAATTGAAAATAAGAACACACAATGCTGTGTGTCGAAATAGGTTGTCTCAATGTATTAATAATCTGGATAAACTATTTTGTTATATGAGATCGTTTTTGAAACTTGTCATACAAAAACTGCTTGTATCAAGACATTTATTTTGTTTGGACGAAATACACAGGTTTAATGGAATAGTTTCTAAATATTCCGCTACAAAATTTGTTGAGTAAACATAACATTTAAATGCATTTACGAGTGTGTATCGATACGTACAAACCGGCTCTATATTATGCACGTTTGTGCATATAAATCTCTTGTTCAAAATAGGACTTAACGCATGTATTTCAGAAAGCATGAGATAATACAATATGTTTTTTTTTATATTAAAATGGTTAAGCGTTTTCATACTAACAATGATTTTATTGAACGGTAAATCTCATTTTAACTACCCTACACTTTTGGTAGCACTGAGAAAAAATAGCATTTGAGTTCATTTCCTTAAGTTTGTTAAGGGAAAATAATATAGCAGTTAAAACCGTTATATGCAATACATTTTGTAAACGGAATGTGTGGCCAACCAACAAACAACACCAAGATATTTGTTCAAATTCGTGAACATATTCTTTTCCTTATAGCAAGAGCTAATGAATAAAATATCCGATTGTTACATGACTTCATATATAATTTAAGTTTTACTTATAACTGCGTGTACTATTTTATGTTCTGCAGCCTTCCTTTTTTCGTATTGAAAAAATAAACTGCCATAACATGTTGCTCTTGTCCGCGTAACGTTATTATTTACGAGACAAAACCATACTTATATTTCATCTACAATAAACTTTTCCAAATAACCGATTTATTTAAAACAAATTATTTCATTCATCGACTCAATCATAATGTTTGCATCAACGCTGATAACAAAGTTACTGATATGAAATGTAATAGAACGGCGTCTTTTGCAAATTAAAATTCAATATCAAATATCACGTTGCATGACAATTGTTCGGTGCAATCGTGTTCAGTCAACAATCCCGTTTGATGTTGACCTTCAAACGTCGCGGAATGATCATGCTGCATCTTTTGACCCTGTGAATGCGGAACCATTAGAACTGTAAAGGGACACACATACATCGGGGCTTCGTGTACGAGTTGTTAAAATCTTACATAACCATAGTATTGATGTTGAGTCTATTGACGGCTTAATAATAGTTGTATGACATTTATTGCTGATTTGGGTTATTCCCCAGCACTTAAGATTTGAAACGTAAGTGTTGTTGCTGCTACTGCTTAATGAATAAAAATCAACTAATGAAATGAATTGACAAACCTAATATCAGGTATGTGTTAATTAACGCCCAGTTCAGTTACACATTTCTCAATATGAGAAGTGGTATTTGTATTGGTCTTATTTTGACAAAAAAAGTAAATACTTGACCTTCTAAGTATAGATTATTATATGGGGAAAGTGTGCCTTTAGTGGTTATTGGCACACTTGGTGAGTTATTTGCACGAGGGCTTTAGCCCGAGTGCAAATAAACACCAAGTGTGCCAATAACCACTAAAGGCACACTTTCTCCATATAATGACCTGTTTATTGCATATGTTCATCATTTAATTTTTTTCCTTCACTTAAAGTTATTACCGAACCANAACGAACAAGGGTTTGTTTGTTTTAATTTCGATTAATTTAAATAAACAAACGTCTAAATGTATATAAACATCGTGGGCCTGTTAGCAAAAGGGCGGTATATATACGTTGACATGAATTTCGTAACGACACTCTATCGTCCAACGTTGACAATCACAACTCAGTATTTGCCACCCAGCTATCTTATTTGTCAAAATAATGACGATTTGTAGAGATATATTAAGTGTGGTGATTTAATGTTCACTCTGTCATCGAACTACGGGCAGCAATCTTTTCTCCACTAGAAGTGATATGTTTGTTTTCCGATTATGATAAGCCACTGTTAAGAGGCATTATGATGCATTATACAATCATTATACAATCAACGAACGTTTATTACAAGACTCCGGTGGAATCTCGCTTGAAATGATGAAAGTTCTTATATCTTATGACAAATCACTTTTTCGAAAATACAAAAGACACATTTATGAATGCGGTTACTTGATTTTGCTTTGATGTTTTCAGCTATCATATTCAAGCATGACCGAGAGACCTCATTTAAAGAAATAAATAGGGATTTGTTAGAATGTTTACTTATCAGTTATTTTTGTATTGTTTCGTGTTGATAACAGATAGATGTTTTCATTGGAATTGTTATTTTATGAGGTTAATATTTATTAAAACAGTAAAGTGAAACTTGTAATATAATGCCGGACCAACTGCGATTGGGCATCCTTAAAATGGCTAAAAATAATACTTATATCCTTTGCATTCACCGGTTCAAAGCAGATTATCAAGTTTTAAACATGTGTGTTTGTTCAGTGCATTTGTCCTGTGTGCAATTGAGGTTAATTGGTCGCTTGTCAAATTTTCCACTTAGTGATGACAGGATTTGTTTCAAGATGATGCAGCATTCCCCATTTCTTCACAGTACTAGCCTTTTATAATAAGATTAACATAATCACATTATTTGCATTATTAAATAAATCTTGCATTATTTTGTGAATACAGTGCATATTTCATGAAGACCTTTGGTGCGCTTTTACTTTGTATTTAGACGGTCAGTTCAGAATGGCGCATAATGTAGGCTTATCAAATTCATAACATTGAATCAATTAGGTATGTTGTTTACAGGCGTAATAGTACCGTAAATATCAACCTCTATGTAGTTGAGTATTTTACAGATAAATACTAAACAAATATAAAAATAAAAACTATAAGCGAGCTTGTTCGTACAGTTGTAAGGGTAATTCTTACAATAACCTTAGTTACTTTCATATAAATAACAAATATAATCTTAACTCATGTCTCCTACAAATATGTTATTAAAGGGGCCGTCCAACAGAAAAAGCGTCGTGCGACTCGAAACTATATTTTGGGAAACCACGAGGATTGGTTGTATAGCTAAAAAATACATCCGCTCTAAGTGTGAGCGTGGATGATCGAGTGGTCGAGGCGGGAGACTTTTTACTCCAGGACTCCAGGAATCCAGGGGTCAGTGGTTCGATCCCTGTTGAGGGTTACTTTTTTTCCTTTTTTTAAATTGTATTCTTGTTGTTTTTTTACTGCAGATTTTTAGTTCAAATATTTAAATTTATCAATATAAAGCATTTAAAGCATTTAATGACAAGCTTAAATACATGCCAAAATCTGTTGGACGGCCCCTTCAATGGAAACTAGATGTAAAATAGAATGGTAAATATCGGAATAATTTAATTTTACCGAAAACAATAACGACAGAAAATGCAATCACTTCCTTTCATTTCTTTGTATAAAGTAGTCGACACGGATCAGTCAGCTGTTATTAAGATAGCAGTTACTTACTTACTAGATAAATACTTAACACAAACACGTTTTTAACGCGATTGTTTGTCGAGTCGTTTTGGTTTCTCGTTGAGTAATTGACTTTAACTATATTCGACACTTATCTAATATTCTATTTTCTCCATAATTTCTTCAAAGTTTATGTCTTAACCAAAAACACAAAGTAAACACGAACGTCATAAGTGAAATCACTCATTTTAAGCTTGCATTAATGTCGTTGTTGCTTTTGGATATAAATGCATTATCCGGAATCAAGTTCATTTGAATGGTGCAGATTTTAAATAATTGTGTACAGTTATTTAACATCTGTTGTGTTAATAATTTAACTGGATTATCTTTTGTTAAAGTTTTAGAATTCGATGTTATTTTGTTTTTATTTGCGGTATAAGAGTAAGTGATGTGGAATTACTTTAGTATTAATAACACACCACCTCTTAAAGTTGCCTTCACCACAGTATTAATAATGTAAGTTGTCTATTGGCTTTTTCAACAGTTCTTCTTCAGGTCACAAATATAAATGAATCGTTTTAATAACTTAAATTGCGATGTGATGTATGCAGTGATGACATACATGTTTGGCTAATGTTTACATCGAAGTGCATCCATTTCCAATGATCGATTAAGATCAAAGAACGTGATTTAATCCAAATGAAACGAAAACTCATAATCGTTTTTTAATCAATTTGATGACACCTGCTATACCTTTAAGTCCTATTAATATTTGTTCAAAGAAACCTCAGTTCTTATGTTTGACCCTGGACAGTAGCTTTTGCTTTACAAACAAACAAGAAATAGAAGTGCTAATATAAATAAATACATGAATGTTGTTATTTGAAGCTATTCACAGTTGAAATAAACTACTAATGTATTAAATTTGCGATTGAAGCATAAATGTTTTTGAACGTTCAAATTTCCGGCACGAAATTATTTTATAGATTACTTATCGAAAAGCACACTGTCTGTTTTATCCAATTTTTAGTAAGCAAGTGAAAGGTAATTGTAAATTCATATGGAAGTTAACAGTATGTTTGATAATTTAAACGTGATGACAAGGACATTTGAAAATTGGAAAACCGGCTAAACCGGTAGTTTTCTTCAGTTGCAAACTAAATCACTACACGTCAACAATGGAGAATTTGAAAATAATGAATATACTATTCGCACGTGTTTTGGTTTGTTGTTTCTTTGGAGTTGGAAACCATTGATGGGATATTTCTCGGCGGCACGGTCTCTTGGATGGTGGTTCATAGCAATGTAATGTTCAATGCAATGAATTGCATTCAAATAAAAATAAATTCATAAGTTAACAAATATAATTTTACATTATTCAAGGTTATTGGAAATATGCATCAAATATATGTTATATTATTTCGATCTTCTGTTAAGTTTTATTGCCATAATGAATATTCAAATATGCAGAATTTACATCGATTTTATTTGCATATTCGTTTTTTCTATATTGCATTATTGACGCAATTTATTTTGAAGACATTCCTGTAAGTTGAATGTACTGAATGTCTTTCAAGATTTTGTGCAAATAAATCTCAAGTAGCAAAGCGGACAAGTTAGTAATGACAAAGTCTTAACAACTATTAAGGCCGACATGAAATATTGGTAACTTCAACCCTTTGTAGACTAAAAACGGTCTGATTTAAGGTCTGTATAGCATAATGGGTCATACGGTAATTACCGGACTGAATTAGAAAACCGTGTGTGTATTATTACTTTCATGTTAAACTAGCTTACATCCATGATTGCTTACATAAGCATGCTATGGCTGTTAATCTGTCTGTTGCAAAGCATTCCTAGATAAGAAAATTGATATCGATGTAACCTTGTAGTTTTTTTAACTTACCTTTGTCGATACTTCTAGATATTACATGCACTAGATGTAAGGCCAAATATTTGTTAATTCGAACTATAACAGCACTTTAATATGTGAATTAAACTAGCTATATTACTTTTGAGCAATGTTACCAATGCCATTTATCCTTTTAGATACAGACTTGAATTGTTTAGGTTGTGTAATTATATTAACAAATTATCCACTTCAAAATGAATAATACAATTAACAATATGGTTAATAATTAAATAAAAACGTTAACCAGGTCTCTTCATTCTCCGATTCAATAAAAGACGTAGAATAAAAAGTATTTAAAAAGTTTGTATATACACACTGCACTTGTTGATAACATCTCGACTGCATTGCCATATAATATGTCACTCAAAAATGTCATTTAAACGTTTCAAATAAGAGATACAATCCGTCATGATAATATAAATTTCTGTCTAAATTGTTCACATTTGATTGTCACTTATGACACGCTAATCTTCATGATTGATAGAGTAACCTTGCATAAAGGGCATCCATTATAAGTTGTCAAAGCATATGCATGGCCGTTAAAACTGTTTATTTAATCGAGGCTGATGAACAAATATAAAAATATAAGAACATGCACTAATTTGATGAGTTTGCTGCTACAGAAATTAGAGTCAATGGTTCACAATCGCTTTAACATTTAAAAATTCAAGATGTAGGATAAGGAATGTTTAAAGTTTATTTTCTCTTCTTCAATAATTTGTATTAAGGTTCGCCTGGCTTTGGAGAAAGGGACCGGACTTGCGGCCCCGTATGAAACATCTCGGAAGAAGGAAGTGTCACACCTCCGTCCAGAGACTGCGTCACTGCATAGGGTGGATGGAAATAGGACCTATCTCCATGGTGTCAGTAACGTCATGACGTCAGTCAGTCAATCAGACATGAATGACTGAGAACAAGGGAAGGTGATGCTAACCCTTCACCCTTTCCTATGTTTGTTAAGTAAGATTGTCCGTCAGCTAATTGACCGTGACACTGACTCTTATTAAATACTTTATGTTGAAAGTACAAATCCAATATATGCAGTATGCCCCACAGGACAACTTCAATAACCCTGAAAATGAACGTGCATTGAACATTTATCAATACGCAATATTTGTGACTAAATATTCAATTTTTGATGAACAGACACTCACACTTATAAAAATGATCTTAATATGTGTCTGTTCTAACTACTTAAAAGACACACATATTAAACCTTTACTTTACACCACGTTTATCTTGATCATTTGATCAATATTCATTGCTATATTAATATAAAGCTACACTGGTATTTTCATATATTAAAAGCATGTTTTCTGCTAAAACAATACTCAACACATACATATAAACAAAATACAAACACTAAAAAAATAACGTGCATAATTAAATCGCGACACTGAATGAATTGGAAGTGTTACTTGTCGATAAATGAACACAAAGTTATCAACATTCGTACAAATGCGAACTATCTTCTTGACAGAGATGTATGCGTTTAAAACCAGAATGTTATCGTAAGTTTTTAATAAGCGATTATTTATTAATTATCAAGTCCCTCTCCCATATATCACAAAGAAGAGTTCGTTTGCGTGGTAACATTCTGTCTCATAAATGTTCGGTGAGATTCTGGACAAAAGCATGGCGTTGCATGTGCCATTATTTGATGTCATCATTTAATTTTTAAGTAAAGTAAGTTTGAAGCTCAACACGGGTACTTTTGAAGTTCTATGTAATTGTAAGAAGTGAGAAATGATGATATAATTGAGTTAAAACATATTTAATTATAACAATACGCATTGTTTTACAAAGAATATCACACAACAATTATAATAAGTACATGTTCGAATAGGATTGAAACGAAAGACAAGGTCTTATATATAATCAGACGGACATAATTGGATTTGAAATTATTTAAAAATGATGACAGTATGGCAAAATCAGGCAAAAAAACTACAAGTATAGTTTCATTTGTGAAAAAAAAACAAGTACGAGGTTGACATTTGAAAGATGTATGAGAGAGAGAGTGACAGATGTTTTGGTAGACAAAATAAGTTTGGAAAGACTTGTTTGATGCAAAGGAAGAAAAGAGGGTTAAGAGTCGTTCCGTAGAATATTAGAGAATAAAAAATTTGTGAACTGCATCAGCTATTTTAGTAATGGTTTAGTAGTCACGATTGTTGTCTCAATATAGACTAGTTTTAATGCAGTGGTCGGAATATATTGATATTGTGTTTATAAGTTCGCCGCGAATATGAACATACTGAGTGTAATTAATGTGACGTCGTTTCATGAAGTCCGTATAGATATAACGGGGATGTAATATTGCGTCTGCAAAGATGGTCATTTAAGGCGCTACACTTTGTTCTAAGGCGCGTGTGTAACATTTGAAAGCGACTTTCGCCGCATGAAAATAAAGGCTTTTGAATCAGTAAATCTATGTTTATCAGCCTTTTGAAGGAATGGATAAATTGAGCGTGTTTGATGTCATTCGGAATCGGGAAGATTATTCCATACAGTGGATGGTAAACATGAATTTAAATACAGTGACGTTTGAGCCTGAATTGTTAAGAGAGGTGACGAATGTCTTAATGAGTAATTGCTACACGCTCCAACTGTTGCGGGAAAAGGCATTGTTAATAGTTTGATACATTGTTTGAGTTCATTTTATACATTATTATTAATTTTTTGTTTGCGTCTTCGTTGACATTTAAATAGTCTCAACTTCACTAGTTCATTTCGTGTGAATAAGAAACATGTCCGCGTTTAACATAATTACATGTGATGCGTTCAGACCAGTGAAATGAGCGTCATGTCATGCCTTTTAGTATTTACCAACTTTGTATTAACATATCCGCTTTACCGCAACCAAAATATACTCGACCAAAATGAAAGTTTGATAGAAGATATTTGTGGTACGTTTGAAAAGATTTAGCGGAATATAACGTAAATGTTCAAGAGTTGAAAGATGTTTATATACAAAACTAAAGACAAGTTGCAGGGAAATAGTTTTTGTTCTACACACCGTCTCTAATCATACTGTACTAGTGTTACATGTGAATTTTGAATAAACCTTGTACGAGTACTTCGACGATCGAGTTAAGCTTTGGTCTCAAAAATCCCACGGGCTAACAATAACTTAATGTTTATATCCGTTTCACATATCTCGCAGGTTAACAATTAAACGAGTTACGTCATCAATTAACGATTTAAGACACCAATTAACGAGGAACGACACCAATGAACATTAAGTCCTGTTAAAAAAACAATACCAACTGTAATTTCAAGCATGCTTTATTACTTAGGATTTCTACATAAACGAATGTGTATAAATTGTCAACAAATAAATGTATATTTAAAAATAAGAACAAATGCCTCGTTTGACATAAACATCTCGTAACAAACATGCAGCACATTATATTTTAACAACAAAACATATTTAAGTAAGTAGTGACGTTCCTGGGAGGTTCTTAGTACGTATTCCTATTCGGAATCTTTGATACTGATCTAAAATGAACGTACTTATGATTGTACAGAATCATAATAGATCTTAATGTGTGGAAATGGAATTTGCATTTGTATTTTGGTGAGTCATTGTGCAAGGTTTATTAACTGTTTTGCATTTGTGTTTAATGAATTTATTTTGTCGATGATTCTTCTGTCATAGTCTGTTTGGTAAATTGTAAATTGGTGCCGCTAATGCGGGTTTAAAAAAGAAAGTTCACAATTATTGTAAACAGAGATCCATGACTCGTAAAAGAATTCGAGATTCATCATGTTGTTTCTTATATAAACCCTTTATGATTTCATAGTTGAAAAATATCATACTCGGATGTTAAGAAATATTTTTAAATAATTAATAATACAAAAAAAGTAATATAAATGCAAATTGTCTAGTATAAATTTCAATGGTTGGTTTCATTTCTGGATCGCCTGCAGAACCCACATTTATCAAGGCAAGCAATTGCAATGACAAGTCTTACTACTACTTTGAATTAGTGTTTGTATTTACAAACTTTAAAAATACGTATCTTAAAACAAAAAATATAATTCTTGCATTTTATTTTTTCAATAAAATAAGAAATAAACTGAACAATGGTATGTTTGTGATTGCCATTGGTATGTGATTAAACGCTGAATATTCGTCCATCTGAACGTTTAAACGATGATTGTGTTTTATAATGTCCTTTTGTAGTTTCTGCCAAACGTGTCTGTAACCTTAATACTGGTCACCTAGCAAAGGTTAAAGAAAAATGTTCCACTGAATGAACTTAGATGGAGTTGAGTTTAAGAAAAACATGTTTAGATTGCATACGTATATGTATCGAATGAGTTCGCTTTAATTATCGACTGAAAACTAAATGACATATTCAAAGTGTTTATCTGCGAGTTCTATTTGTATGCATATACAACTTTTTAATAATTAACTCACATTCGAACTTTAATCGTAACAAGAGATGTCTACATGTTTTATTACTAGTAATTTTCCTGGCATATTATTGAATTTTATTTAAGTAAATGTTACTTTTCTTAGAAAGCATATATGACGTAACGACTTTTCTAACAATGTATTGATATAAATATCGGGTTCTTGTTATTATTTTCTTAGAATATTATTCGTACAATGGTGATTATGTGTGTAAGTTTAAATTAAATTTAATTTGTCATAATAAAATAGGTAAACTAAGAAGAGCACATTTTATTTCTTATACGAAAATATTACCCTTACTTAGATTTTGTTTTCAGTTACTTATGTTGTGAAGAGCATCGCAGTTGCGGTAAAAAATCTGCTGTGCGTGCTATTTATTTTTGACTACCAATGTGATGCATGTTTTAAACGTATACTTTGGAAAAATCGAAAATATAATAAATGCTGCTTGATCATTTGATCGATGTACTTAGCATATTAAATAACTCTTGAATTTTATTGTTGTACTGTTCATAATATAATTAACGTATATTTCACAATACAAATATTGTGTACAATAAATCAAGCTATTGTTTCCTAGAGATGCTATCATGTGTTGTTAATTTGACCTTATTTTGCAGCAGTGAGAAGTTCGCCGTATTTGTTTATGTTGTCTTCTATTTCCGGTGCATACATAAAATCATTCACACATATTAACTCCACTAAACGTCTGAGGGTCGTCTAATTTTAAACACAGGAAACATTGAATATTATGATCAAATATTTTGTATGTGTATGTTTGCCTTTTTAATGAGACTTAATGACCCATCGAACGTACGTGTCGAAAAGGTTCTGTCCCTCAATTAGGGTCGAAAAATCAGTCATAATGAAAAGACTTTTATTTTCAAATAAGCAAAATTGCAAGTTCAAAAATACACATCTGACAATATTCTAATGCAAATACAAACACAATAAACATAAACGATTCAGACGTCCTACCTGACATCGTCAAGAAAACAGTTGTTATTAAAATTGTATGAGGTTATAAGAATGGTTTGCGGTCTAGTGTAGTAGCTTAATGCAAATGTCTTAAAAAAAATGCAACTTCTAAGCTGTGTTGTTTTTCTATGTCCTCTATAAAAGTGGAGCGTTTTAGGCCTTAAACACAATAATATGGACAAAACTGACGTTGCATAAGTGACGTAGCATGAATTTGTTTTTCCTGTATAAATAACAAGACTACATATTTTATATTTGTTAACAATTACAATATGCGGAAACAATTGTCTTGAACATGAACCGCATATGATTCCATTTTTGCAAATAAACGAAAACCGGAAATATGCATACACCTGTTATAACATAATTGAGAATCAACCATAGCATATAAAGGATATTTGTTCTTGTCAGTGTAAGATCGTTTGTTAGTTCATGAGTGATCACAGAAAATGATCACGAGTGAAATAACAAACGATCTTACACTGACATGAACACATTTTCTGTTTCTTTTATTCCCCCTTTTCAAGAAAATAATTAACAGCTGTTTCCCTTTCGCTGAAAAATTACCCTTTCTCCCGTGGCGTACCTCAAAACATTGAAATGACGTCATTTTTTTGACGAAATGACGTCATTATTCCAGCGAAATTCTTCAGTTAAACTCTTTTACACTGTAAATAAACGGTAAAAAAGCATAAAATAAAAAAAAGTGTGTTGGATTCGGTGGAATATCGATTTTATTTCACTCGTGATCATAGAAAAAATATAAACAAGGATAAAAACAAGGGATGTAAATCTTGATATGATAATCTAAAAATAGAAAATGTAGTTCCGCAAATTTGTTATTTTCACCAGTGAAAATAACAATTTGTTTATTTTCACTTCTGTTATTTCACTGCAGAAATGTCATATTTTATCATTAGGTATAAAAGAATTAATTGTACTCAAACACTTCATGGGCAATGTATCAATATAGATCTAGAAATATGATGTAGACTTCTGTAATGAGGAATCACAAACGTAATTTAGTCAACAATTCAATAATAAGACACTTGATATACCCCTATATTTTTTAAGTTAAAATATTAATTAAAGAAACATCAGTTCGCATTTTGTACCCTTTGCAGTGGCTGTTACTGTACACAGAAACAAATTATACTTATATTAGATATTTAAAGACAAATAACACACACAAGTACAACTTAAAATGGCATGCCTCGACCCCTGTTTATATTAAAGTTTTCCTTAATCGAGCACGTAGCATTTAAGTTGTGCTAATATCATATAAGCTTTATGACATTTGTCATCGCTAGCAAATGTATAAAATGCCCGACAGACGCACAGTTGTTATTTAATGTACTTAAATTGTAATGATAAGAACATTAAAAATTTTAACGATTTCCGGGACGAAATAAGTTCATAGTTGATTTTCAGTAATGGGCTGCACACGTTCTGTGTATGTATCCAGAATGAAGTTACCAACTCCATGGCTATCTAAATACATAGGGACGGTATAACAATTTTGATCATTCAAATTTGATGATTTCTCTGCGAACTAAATCACTACTGGTGAACAATGAAGTATGGGCCGATGCAGAATATACTTTTTGGATTTTTTATGTTTATTGTTTGTTTGGACTTGAAGACTATTCATGCGAAATTTCTCGGCGGTACGCTCTCTTGGATGGTACTTCAGAACAAGGTACTAATCAATTTTATGATTTGAGTTCAAGTTATAATAACTTAATAATTGTTATTTTGTACCATCCTGTTGAAAGACTATTTGTGTGAAAAAAAGTATCCAAAAATGTTAAGATATGCTGAATATGTCACTTATTTCTATTTAACGTTCAGTTATTTGTGTGATGATGTTTATTTCTATTTTTTATTTTGACGTACGCAGAAGCACATATTTTGCATTACTATAAATATATATGCTCCATAATATTGATATAAATATATATATTGTAATAATACTTCTACTAATAATTATAATGTATTAATAAGTGTATAGCAGTTTTAGAATAAAGAATTTACAAGCGTGATAATGTGAAAGATTTTAATATTTGAATGTGGAATGTAAATTATACATCCACAATGATATGATGACATTTTTGTCAACGAATTTTACTGACAATATTTGTGGCATAAGCTCCAATGGAACTCTGATGAACGGGTTAAAGCCGCAGTCCGGGGAAATCATTAAACAGAATGGTTCACATATTTACAAAATAAATCACTTTATTTCTACAATCCAGTCAGCAAATTATTCGATTAGGCGTATATAATAGATTTGATTATTTTTGATAAAGCTGTACACCAGCTTTAATCATTTTCAAATTCAGTATTGAGTTTTATATACAAGAATTGTCTTGTATTGTATTTTGAGAAAAATTGTTCTCATAATAATGCTTCTGGAGGTCCGTTTGTCCTTTAGTAATTAAGTATTTCGTCTGAAGATTGAGTCGAAATGGACATTTTATCATTTTTATTTTCTAATTCTAATATGTTGTTGTGT
Organism: Dreissena rostriformis; assembly: GCA_007657795.1. NCBI lineage: Eukaryota > Metazoa > Mollusca > Bivalvia > Myida > Dreissenidae > Dreissena > Dreissena rostriformis. The sequence goes on from VMBQ01003216.1 coordinate 92,827, forward strand.
TTTAAAAGAGCGAGCTGTGTATGGTACGTTCCACTGTAGTGGTACTTTTTTAAAATAAGCATGTCCGTTCCTTCCAAACGGTTATAACAGGTGCTCTTTTTGCAGAGTATTTGCATGTGGAACAACATTCTTGGAAAATGGACACGAACATGCAATATTGATCTTTTCATTTGACTATTGCATTTGGTCCATATTTTGCTTTCCAGAAATACCCTATTGAAATGATTTGTATTTTTTCTGCATATTGTTATATGGTCACGTATAAAAGTAAACAGTGTTTTGAGTTTGAGCTTAGGAATAGGGCACATTTATATCGTGTCATGAAAATCAAAATGATATAAATTCACTTTTTATTATGAACATACCATACTCACTCTTCAATTTTTTTATTTCAAAATTAGGTACTTATCATTTTTTATTTTTTTTAATATTTATTTAATTCACGACTTCAAAATTATCAAAAATGTATGCGCAATGTTCATTTATTTGCAGTAAAATTTGGTGCTGGAAAAACAATGTAATAACATTGATAGTATTCTATTGCAACCATCACAACGTTTATTTGAAAATAGTTTTAGTATATCCCCACTTGTAGTAATCTCGCAATGTTTATGTCCAGATTAAGCTAAATTTCACATTTGGTTTGTTTTTGCATTAACACAAAATGCAATATACACAGTTTGTGCACAAAGGCATTTCTATTGTTCGAATTCATCATATGAGTACATATTATGAAAGATTGAACATATAAACATTAGTTTTAGAAGGATAAGAAGATTACACAATACAAATATTTTTCTCTTTTCCATAGAAAATACATTTACCAGACATGTATCGCACTGAAATCAATTCATTTTGGTTGGTGTTTTCACACATTGTCAATCAAAGCCAACATCGGAATGGTAATCAATGAACGTTTAATAATTTGTATACAAAAAAAAAAACATGGTTAATGGCTTTGTCTTTTTTCGGCCGCATAATGCATTTTACATGATTGAATTTCAAAGATTTTGATGTACTCCTTTGCTTAAAGCACTGGCCCAATCGCAAGACAATAATACACTTTCTTGTAATTGGGTTCACATTTTAAAATCGTTTTACATAATACCATCGGAAAGCTATTTTTGTCTTTTATTTATTTATTGTGATTATACATATATATTACACAATTTAAAAAGGGGCATACCCCTTGACCGCACACAAGTAACACAAGTCCGAATTGCATAGTGTAAATGTATATTTTTTGCATATCGTTATAGTCCATAGTCAAGTGTTGTCTATTTCGTCGACCTCTGATTATCGGAAACATCTAGATGTGTACCCAGGCTCCGTGCAAAATTTTTGTCGTACACGGGCCGATATGTTGTTTTAATAAAAAGTGTGAACACTAATAAAGGTCAAAAATTAATATTGGTTAATCCACCCCTTTGTAGACGTTATATTGTATGATTAAAAGGCTTACATATAATTGGTATACATTAATATATTCACTGCCGGAGTAAACAATTGTGTGTGTATAAGATTACCGGAAGGAAGGTTCAAACACTTGTAATGCTAGTTAATCATGCTGTCTTCCATGTTTGCTTATTCTTTTATGTATGGATTGATCCTGTTATTTTTTATGCGTGCCGGTTTCCAAGTAATATTTAAGAACAACATTGCTTAAGCTTGCAGTTTGTTGGTTAATTAATACAAATTTTGTGTATCATTATTGATATAGTTATCACATCATGTGACATGCACTAGTTATAACTTTATAGGTTAATAATTCAAACCATATTAACCCTTAAGTATATAGCATTTTACTTACTTTAAATGTGCTGGTTCTATATAACAAATAATGTTCATTCTTAAGTATATCATTATATTTCTATAAGTATTAAGGTTTATTAGTTATAAGCTATACATTCATTTACTATTTATTATCCACTGTAAACAAAACTAACAATAGCTGCATTTTGTTTGTATATTAATTTATTAAAAACTTTCTCTTCAAATTTCATTCACCGTTCAGATTGCAAAAAAATGACCATTACATAATCTTTATTAACAAATCAAACGTGTTTATAACATCTGGAGACAACCTTAATATAATCAGATTATGTCACTCAAAAACATCGTGTTTACGTTTTCAAGTAAAATCATTAATCCTTGTTATGGGTTATGTCAATTCTTCTATCAAATGTTCATATTTGCATGTCACTTAGGACACACTTATCTTCGTGATTGATAAAGTGACGGGTAACTGCTGTTGTTGGAGCACCTGTTTATTTAATGGAGATGGGATGAACTGTAAATATGCATTTCACATTCGTTACAATTTTTCTGCTATTGTTTTTAGTCAATGCACGTGTAAAGGGACATGGTGATAGTTTATTATAATGCATGCTATGGTAATATGTTTGATTTATGCTTGCCTTATTACATCTTTAACTGCATTTTACACTCCTTCACTATTTAGCAATGCACATCCGCAACTAACATATTGGAAAACATTTACATATTTGTAGTTTGACAGTATATGTGAAAAAAACATATGTCGCTCTTTTACTTTATATTTTAAACACTTTAATTTAAAAGTTTTGCATTAGAAGCTTTATATTTGTTCAAAGGCCATGTATCATGGAGGATTTCAGAATGCCATAATGTTTATTATTTAATTGTGTATGCATTTATTAATTATATTAAGCTTCGTCTGACATATCGCCTGGCATGGGAAAAAGGGACAGGACCTTGCGGCCCCGGATGTAACATCTCGGACGTCGGAAAGGAAGTGTCACACTTCAGTACGGATATTGCGTCACTAAATGGGTGGACGGGAATGGAACCATTGTCCATGACGTCAGCTACGTTCTGACGTCAGTCAGTCGATCGGATGTGAATGGTTGGGAACAAGGGGAGGCGATGTTCAAAGCTAGCTTTCCACATATTCCTATGTTTGTTAGGTAAGATATACCTGCATATAACTGGCTGTAACACTGAACACATGGGTAAAAGAACCCACAATCCACAATTCACAGGGTGAAACACAATATAACACATGGCTAAGGTAAATGATGCACTGAAAATAAAAACGTTTATCTAGAAACAATATTTGTAGTTGAATGTTCACAATTTCATAAATAACACTGGTATTTTGATAAATTAAATGATCTAAGCATCTTTATGTCAAAACAAAATATTCAGGACAAAAATATAAAAAACGAAAGAAAAACGAATACTATTAATCGAACGTGCAAAGATAATAACGCCAAACTTCATAAATTGAAGGTAACACTTGTCGATCAATGAAAACAAGGTAATCAATGTTCGTATAAATGCGAAACATCTATATATTTAACACATATGTCAGTATGTGTCTAAAGCCATGGAGTGTAATCATAATTTCTTAATAAGCGACGTTTTACTATTAGGAGCCTCAGCCATTTATAATAATGGAGGGTTCGCATTCGCGTATGCAGTTGGTCCTATTTATGTTGATGGTCTTTAGGATCCGAATCCGGATGTTACATATGCGCCATTAATTTTAATAAAAATACCAGGAAGTGTTTTCTTTATTATAGTATATTTTTGCTTTTATCTCATACAGACGTGTTTAATTGATTTATTTTTGCGAAAAAGTGTTTGTTCCTAGGCTAACCGATATTCCGTAGATTATGTCTTCAAACAATTCGGCAACTTAAGTTGGTATGCTAGAGACGGTTATAAGTACTGACGTATTAAGTGACCAAGACACTAGTAGCCTGATTCGTCTCTCCCGTCATTTCTTATGTACATATTGTTTACTAAATATATTTGTTTCAAGGTTAACCAATATTCCTTGGATAAGATCGTCTAGCACAGTAGCCGATGAATTTGGCACGTTGGAGACGATGATTAGTATTGACGTAAGAAGCGACAAGAACGCAAGCAACCAGAGTCCGTATTCGTCCCTCCCGTCATTTCTTGGGTAACACACTATTTGCTTTAATGGTTTTGATATGTATTAGAGACGACGTCAAAATCATAATTATAAAGCTATATGGTTTTAATTATCATAATTCATTTTCGACTTTCTAAGCGAAGAAGATCTTTTGCAAAATGAATATATATTTGTTTTTACTAACAATACCCTGTTACTGACCTTTATGCAAGAACATTAAAATGCCGTTCGAAAAGTAATATTTCATTTTCCGTAATGGTATCGAGAAAATGGATACACACAATAGCACATTAAGTTTACTTATGGTATGATGCCATTTAAGTAATGAAAAGTGCTTGAAACCCCCGAGTATAAACGTAACCAAATATAGGTGTGCCATTTACACATACGGGCTCACAAGCCGTGTGTCATTTAAGTATCGACAAAATCACATAACGTTATTGAATTCAACACGAAAATGTATAGTCATTATCTAATAAAACATATATCATTAAAACATTGACCAAAAGGACATTGTACAATGAACCATATTGGCTGCATGCGTACATTTATAAATGTCTTCCTGGCTGCAGACATCAATGTCTAGTTATCACGCTCAATCATAAACTTGTTAATTTTATTTCATTATCCTAGAATACCGCACAACTGCACGAGCGTGTTGGAGATCCCTGCCGAGGACCCGGATGGAGACAGGGTGAGGTGTCGGTGGGCGGAGTCTAGTGAGTGCGGAGGAGGATGCACCAACCTGCCAATCAACTCCGTCTGGCTTGATCCGGTGCGTGATCGTAGTAGGGATGTTGAGCATATTTGAGGAAAACACGCAAATACTCATGGCATATATCCTATTTCACGTATTAAGTGCTTGTTTTTTTTACTCCGCGCTCTTTACGTTTTCCTAGGCCGATTTAAACAAGACGTTCTGTTTTTGTGTTTTTATTTCTAACGATAAGTAATTGCAAGATAAACACCAAAGATACAATAAAAAAAAATACGTAAGTGTGTCTCACACTAATTTTAATCTAGCCTTTGTCACACAGTCGCACTACATATAAAAGGTCGATATTTCAAATAAGCACAAGTTATTTCTGATTGTTTGTGAGAGTAAGTTTTTGAATAAAAAAACATTCGTTCATGTTTTTGTACATCCACTAAATAAAGCATAGGTTAAACAACATGTCCACAACACACGTAATAGTTTACTGCACTTTATTAGTGATATCTGAAACAAAACAAAACAAAACACACACACACACACACACACAATTCCTACGCACGCAAGCATATTTTGTTGGTTTTAAATGCGGCGTCAGATTCTTTAGTCACGAGGACTGCGACAAGTTCATTCAGAGCTACGAGGATGGATTCAGAAAAGTAGTTGGCGTAGTCCAACAATGCTGGTTTCGCAAAGAATGGTACCAAGAACGCCGCACATGCGTGGCTTCCTCAATCTAAACTACTATTGCAATGCCATTTTAACGGTCTCAATAACCAGCTGGTTAATTCAGGATTCACCAACTCCATAAGTGTAGTGAACGTCATGTTTTTGTATGATCACGAGACTCTTACCTAAGCGCAGACCATTGTTTCTGAATGCATAAGCGGCAATGACTTGTCCGTCATCATCATTGAAAGCACCAGCGCTATTAATAACACCGATATAACGAACATAGAAGACACTAGATTCGTAAACACTGTGTCTGTGCACCAGTCGGTCTCTCAGGATACAAATATTGTCTTCAGCTTCCATAAGAAAGTGCTTACGTGTAAGCTAAATAATGGAGAAACCGTTCTAGACAATGTGAAAGTGGTTCTGCGCAGCTCCACATCTCTGACAACTTCAGCGAAGACTGGTCCAAGGGCTAATCAATTTTTGTTCATAAGCCAGTTGTTGCCAAACGAGTTAGTTGAATACCTCGGATACCTTTTTTACATAGTTTGGTATTCTAATAAGCAATATTTTAAATAGATCTGTTAGCGTTTTAAAGTTCACCTATGAATAACCTATAAAGGATCGATGTTATTAATGAATCTGTTTAATGTTTCGGTTAAGCTGTTTTTTTTATATACATGGTCGTTCTACATGTCTGTGATATTGATGCTTTATGTTGCAATTTATTTCCAAATGTACATGCATTATTTTATAACTGGCACACATTCATTTTAAAAGAAATCCTGAACAATAAACACATTGTAACGAATTTTTATTTTAAAGTTTAGTCTTTTGCTTTCATTGGTGACGGTACTCGTTAAGCATAGTAAACCGGTGACGGTAGCTTAATGACTAATACTAAACCATGTTCTTCAAAATGAATATATTGTCTTAGTTTTGTGATGTCAATATCACTCAATCTTTGAGTTTTATTCACGCCAAGTTCAAAAAGTTCACGTTTGGCGCCTTGTTATTATACTGAAGTTGTATATATGGATGTTGAGCCTGGATGCATCTCACACTTCAGAATGTACGTAGTCAGACATTTAAATATTAGCATTAATAAGAACTCATTTAACCGTATGTAACGTGATACATATTAAATAAGGACACCTTGATAAAGGTTAAGATACATTTACAGGACACGTGCAAAGTGACCGTTAACACAGCAGGATATGATGCCAACGGGACCTACCGACTTGCTGTGATGCTTGAGGATTACGTACCATATAAGGTGAACATGGGATCTAAACAACATAGAGCGGGAACTGCGTTCAGCAAAAAACCTCTGCAGGTAGATTATCATAGTTGTTCAATTTATACAATTGTTGTATGGTTAAATCTACAATTACACATATGTTATTTGACACACCATTACTTTTCTTAACCCGATATGTATATGGCCGATGCAATTGTCTTTCACAACAGGTCGGATATTTGTTAGCACAAACATATTTGCTTACAATTCTTTTGGTGTCCTTACGCTTAGGATATGTTGAAGCAATAATTGAATAATATCTAATGTTCTCTTATTTCGATGTTTATTAATCTTCACAAGCAGTAACCCACAAAACTATGTTAAAACATTTCGCTAGATGACCTTACGAATTATAGAAGTGGCGTGTGACAATACACTTGGACCAGACTTTGTTATTCCAACGCCGCCAAATAATATTAGAGGCTCCTACACGGAAAGAATGTCCATAAGCAATGCGGCTGTGCATATACCATATTATCTGACACAAGCACAAATCAACGGGTAAGCAACACTATAAGGAGGTATTACAACTAAATATAACATATCCTTACTATAAATAGTTGCACATTGACGTCAGGGCGGACCGTTATTTGTATCTGGCTTGCTAATATAATAATATCGGCATATGGGCCGATTTTTTTCATATCTGAAAATAATCGGATCACGCGGCTTCAATTGAACAAGATGATGCCCACACGCAGTCTCAGCCAACGGTGAAACCTAAAATTAACAAATCAACAAAATAATCCAACATTATGATAATAATTATAATTTAACGTTGCACACATTTTGTATTGGGATAGTATCGATTGTAACTGAAACTGTGGTGTAGATAAGATTGATGACGCTATTTGAGCTTTAACAGCAGTCATAAAAAAAATTAGTCAACGACACTCTTAGCTCAATGATAATCTAAATCCAATGCTCATAACAATACGCTTACAACGATATGCACTTCCATTTTCTGTTCTTCCCTTTATTTAAATTTGTTTTAAACAACACTATTTTTTGTAAACGTTTGTACTGATTGCTACCAATACTGACCGAAAACTCGATTAAGAAATCGAACTAAAAGTTTCCAATTATGCATGACAAACACACGATACGAAATACATTTTTAATTCGTTCGATGCTTAAGACGTTTTTTTTACAGTTCAAATGAACCACCACGTCCAAAATATTGTCGTGAAAATCCAGAGAGACTAACTTAAACTGATGTGTATCGTCACAGAAATTACGTCACACGAGATACTTCATAAATTGCGTTATCGATTGAATAAAAAACTAAAACTGAAAGCTCGTTTTAAATAAATTTTAGTGACGAAACAAAAGAGATGATATGTTATATAAAAGATATCCCAAGGCAGCATTTGGCCGGACGTCTATAATCGGCACTAGCTGAATAATGGCCCTCGGGTTAAAGGCATTCGGACTCTCGTGTCGGCAGTGTGCCGATTACAGGAATCCGGCCCAGTTCTCCCGTGTGTTATTGTCAAAATCTCTCAATAGATTACCTATAATACAAATTAATTGTCATTTCAAACAATGATTCAATTAAGAAGTACAAACATGGACACAAAGGCTATGATAAATCCAATGTATATGTGCTAGCAAATCTATTTTTGTAATAGGTGTATGAAAATAAATATTTCGTACACGAACATATCTTTTAAACACACACCCTATGCTTCAGATACGCTCTGGGCATTTTTAATTAACTTAGTATTATTTACCTTATTTATTATTATTACTTTCAGAAGCTTAGATGTTATGATCAGTGGTCCGGGCTTTATGAAATATGTCTTTCAAAGCGACGACATGAATAGAACAGATGTGATAAGGTTAAGTGTGGACTGGACACCAAAACCTCAGGATCAGATAGGAGACTTTCAGATTTGTGTTTGGGGCGTTGATAGCATGGGGTAAATGTCTATTTTTTTAATAATCAAAATATTTTATTGTTGTCCCTGCGTCCTCATGTATTCTGCTACATTACAATTACCTGATATTAAAACAATACGATTGTTTCCATTCAGATTAACGTCGAAACCAAGGTGTGTTCTAGACATAATATTTGGTAAGTACAAAGACAACATCATTGTTTGTTCGGTAATCCGTTAAGAAAATGTGGACATCATCAATTACACAAAAAGACGTATGCATAGTATACATGTACTTATAATGGACCATTCCTGTTAATTAAAGTAAAGCTGTAGCTGTTCTGTTTTAGATGACAATAATTGTAATCACGTGACATGTGAAAATAACGGTACCTGTCGGAATATATTTAACAATCCACTAGAAAGTTGTGTATGTGACACTGGATATGTCGGACATAACTGCTCTCAAGGTAGGTGGATGTTATATATACGTCAAATGGCATGTATTATTTACGCTCACGTTTCAGATTGAACATGAGTCTTTTTTAAAATCATTTAAACACAATACAGATAGCTGGTTGACACGTTAATGTCATATATATATATAAGCGCAACCAAGAGAAATACAAATGTAATTTATAATTGTCAAACTAATTAATATATTACCAAATAATTCCAGCTTTACAGTGTCAAGATGACCCGTGTTTGAACAACGGGGCATGCGTTACCACAAAAGGATCTTTCACTTGCACATGTGACAGAGGTAAAATCATTTCGGTGACTTACGAAAGTTTGTTTTCAATCTTTTTTAATGACAATGTAGAATGCTTTGCCAAACGTTTGACTTCAACCAACATATAGGTATATTTCTTTAATTTTGGTGTGGCAGCCTGTTATTATATTGATGTAATGTGAGACAGTGAATGTTTTCACTACTTTTCATTATGTGAAATTAGGATATTAAAGTATGTATTCTACTTTACCAAACGTCTTGTACCTTCGTTCAATTACGACAAAAGTAAAGATTGGAATGAACACATGATGTTTTCCTCCGAGCTATCTGAAGTATAACTTTACTTTCTAATTATGTATTTTATTCCATCGCAGACTACACAGGCGTTCATTGCGAAACTCGTATTACTGCCTGCAACTTCTCACCGTGTCAGAACGGGGGGACCTGCCTTTATCAACCAGGACCATTCCAGTGTATATGTCCGCGAAATTGTACCGGTCATCTGTGTGAAATCAGCTGTAAGCAGAAATGTGCACTTACCTCTGCAGTAAAATACGATACGTATCGGAAGTTATGGCTATACCTGTAACACTCATTCACAATTAATTGACATAATATGTGATAATAAACATGTCATATAAGTTCACGTTCGTAAACACATAAGTAACTGTATACATTTATTAAAAGTTTACGCATGACGCACTGTCATGAATTACTATAAAACTTTAACTCATACAGGTAATTAACGGGCTTACATAGATAATACTATATAATAGACACTATTAATATATCAGGCATTTGAATAGAAAAACAGATGTGTAACTTAAACTGGTATTTATGTCATTACATATTTTAGTGCAAACAAAACCAACAATATTTTCTACCTACAAACCCGCTATGATTGCAAAACAGTCTGCAATTGTGTCTGCAACAAAGGCATCATCCACTGCACACATAAATGCATCGTCTTCAAACAAGCCAACAACAACCTCATCCACAACGATTTCGTATATAAGCAAGCCAAACAACAAATCACAAGAAGTGACATTAACTGCAAGCAAATCAGCAATTCCATTACCAACAATGGAAACGACAATAAGCAAACCAACCGCAACTACATCAGTAACAACGACATCGTCGACACGCAAACTAACAAACTGGTCAATCAAACCTCTGATAACGTTCGAAAGTACATCACGAATAACGATACTAACAACGACGCCTCCGTCCACATTACTTTCTGTCACAGGTATATCAACAACAGTTACAGCGACTTCTTCAACACTCGAACAATTGTCGACCATCTTTCGTGAAGTGGGGGATTCTTCTGATCAGGTATGAATTTTTTTTTTCAAGTTAGACAAAGCATACATAAAGAGTTTAATGACATCATTAAGCATTTAAGACAGATTACTATGCATCTTTTTTTCCTTTTAAAAGAACATGATGTTGTTCATTTAATCTTATGTTACCAATAACAAATTATAAAACGATCCTTCGTTGGTTAACACATGTTTGTAGATAATCGAAGATTTTGACCATCAACAATTTAGAGGTATTAATCAATAATATAATATTATAATCCTAGATATATGTGTTTCTAGTGCATCCCTTATATTTTCTTTAAAATATATATCTTTTTATAAAAAATATTTCAAGCATACCCCGCTGTTCTGGGGACTCATAGCCGCGCTGTGTGCTCTGGCCGTTGTGGCGCTGATTTTTGCCATGGTCATAGTGAAGAAGAGCATACAAGTGAAGCCTCAAGACACCTCGCCTCTACAAATGTTTTAAACAAAAAGCTTATTATAAAATAGTTGGTAACAAATGTAATCATAATTCTGGCACGTCTCCACACCAATCGCGAATCAAGAGTCGAAAAAATAATGAGTGAGTGTCATATGTGCTGGCAAAAGGTTTCTTATTTTGACTGAGAATATTTTAATGGTGTGTTATTAATGTCTGCCTGGTAATAAAGAGCCAATAAGTAGTCTAATGTTGAACATGTTGAACTATGTGAGTTTATGTCAAACATTTAATAAGCATATATATTTTTCTCTGTTAATAGTTAATGGCGATAAAAACACATGTTGTTAATTGATATTCCAATACTGTTATTTCCAAATTAAAAGGCAATTCTTCTTCGTTGATATCATCTTATATAAGGTACAAATGTGGCGAAATAATTGTTAATATTGTTTTTGTTGTTCCAGAGTATGAACGGATAAGTGGTAATTGGATTGACTATATCATTTTTTTACATACAATTTGCACATTTTGTTTTTCTAAAATCCCACAGACGGACAAGAAATGAATTACGATATATTCTTGACGCCATTCATCAATTTATAATATTAAAAAAAAAAGATTTGATCTGAGCAGGATATTTATTCACCAATTTATGCGAATACAAAATAAACTTTACAAAAGGAAACAAAAGGCGTTTGCCCAGCCGCTATTTTTTTTTGTACAGTAAAACCCAATTGCAATACAGATTTACACAATCAGCTACGGTCGAACGCGCAATGACGCAGTGTGTTTGAATTCGAATTATTAACATAATGTTAAGACACAAACGGCGGAGTGTTACAAAACTTTTTTTTCTCGAGTAGTACTGATGGCATCTCAGCAAGGCTTTGAACTTTACGGCTACTCTTAATTATTTTGTGTAAAGTCTATTAATGAAACAAAAACGAATCAGTCCATAAACCGGAGAAGACCATATAGAGTCTGATAAAATATTTTGTATTTGAGATGTTGCTTGTTTTATTCATATGGGATTTTCTTTAACAACTTGTCCTTTAGGCCAAACAAAAAAATAGGTCCGTTTCCGGTCGCCCGACCGTGTCTCCCGAATCGGCGCCGACCCTCAACTTTTTATTGTGGTCGCCAAAAAAAATTTAAAAATCCGTTCATTTTCGTTCATTTCGGATCATTTCTCAATATAAGATGTAATATCAAGCAAACAAAGCTTATTATAAGAAATACATGTATATATATATATTTTGACACATATATATA
>VMBQ01003217.1:0-52047 GCA_007657795.1 Dreissena rostriformis
CAGCATCACCCAAACTCATTTTGACCTTGACCTTATTTTGGACTTATTGAAATGGGCCAATTTCTTGGTTAACCCATTTACCATCAGGCGACACATCCAACTCGGGGAGTTCTAGTTATTGCTTTATATTCATATAATTTTTTGTTGGATGGCTCAAACTCGCTTGACTTGAATTATCAAATGGCTCGAACTGTTTTCCCAGTCCAGGTCACAGTTTTCACACGTTCTTTTGTTCGGTTGGCTCGAATTGCCTCGGGTTGCATAAAACTGTTAATCAATTAGGACCTTTTGATTAAAGGCATGCCATAATTGATGTTAATTTTGTTTAAAAATGGAGGACTACATCAGAATCAACAACAATCTTTGCTAAGTCAGCCATGGGAGCGATTAATTTTATCTGTAAAAATATCTTGAGGAGTGGAAAGACCCACAGCATGTTCAGTTTCAACTGGATGGATTGGAAAGCTTCATTTCTCAAAGACAAGTCAGGAATGCAACACAGACTTGCGTACTGTCATTCTTGAAAAAAACATGAATAAATAAATAAATGTAGTGCGGTTTCATATTTAATCAATGTGTATATACATGTAGTGATGATGCATGTTTTGTTTCTTAGTGCAATGTTACATGTACCCCTGTATGTTCTACGTAAAAACGTGCTGATATAATTTACTATACGATATTTGTTCGATTGAATGTGTAACTGTTTTAACATATTGGTTAATAAANTTTTTTTTTTTTTTTTTTCAAAGCAGCGCAGTAGAGGGCATTGTGTTTCTGACAAACACATCTCTTGTTATAACGCGAATCATTAATATTGCCTAATGCTGTTTGTTTAAAGAGAACATAATTTTTTTGCAAGTTATCGTTTTTTTTATTAAGCTTTTTTCTGTATGAATTTGCGTTATGAGACATTTTATCAACCGGAAACGGTGAAGATGTTAAAATTATTCAGGTGCGCGAAACATAATATTTCCTGTCTACAGCTGTATCAAGGGCTAGAAAAACACTTTACCTGAAAAACCTGACCATGTGATCACAAGATGATGACAGCGTGCACTGGCTGATATGTGGCGTGTTCTGAGAAAACTGGGCATAATGCAGGTGTGTAAAGTGTTGTTCCAGATTAGCCTGTGCAGTCCAGTTTTCGCTAAGAAGAGACATCATTTAAACGAAAATTCCATCAAAGCGGAAATTGTCGTCCCTGATTAGCCTGTGCAGTCCACACAGGCTGATCAGGGACGAAACTTTCCACTTTTATGGTATTTTTTGTTTATAGGAAGTCTCTTCTTAGCAAAAATCTAGTTAAGGAAAAGTGTTAACCCTGCACAGGCTAATCTGGGACATCACTTTATGCACATGTATTTAGCCCTGTTCTCTCAGTGCAAGGCTCGAATATGTGTAAACTTCAAACTAATATTCATATATTTTATCTGCAGCCATTGCTGAGCAACCCAACACTTGTACACCGGATGTACAAGTCATTGCTACACAAGATACCGGACCTGTGTTCTGCCGTCTACTGGGAGCAGGTAGACATGGCTCATGTAATGTTATCCTTGCAAGGATTTTTTGTTTAAATGCACAGCGAATTTGATTCTTTTGATGGTGTTTATAGTTTTTACTTTTTATATAACCATTTGTCAAAAAGGGCAGTTTTATGGGAACACTTAAGCAGGTGGGCTGGCTGACGGCAGGAAATATTTGTCGGGAACATGACACTTTGTACAGAGCATATATTTGTTCAGCATGGATGCCTTTTCATATAACTATAAGTTTGATGCGATTGAATATTGCGCGTAAAAAACTATGTCAAAGGTCAAGGTCACAATTCAAGGTCAATTTGGAAATTTGTTCTCGACACTTTGTTGAGAGCATAACTTTGTCCAAAATTGAATATTTGTTTTATACCTTTGGGTAAGTTTTCAACATGATGAGATGGTGTGTTGCATGCAATAACCAACTCCCTATTTAAGGTCAAGGTCACTTTTTAACATGAAAGGTCAAATGTAGGTATTTTCAACAGATTGAATGGATTTTCATACAGCTTGCGATTAGTGATCAGCCAAGTGAAACAGAGCGTCACGGGAAATAGTTTGGCCCCTCAGTCTTACATCAAGGTCACAATTCAAAGTTGAAGTTCAAATTTAGGAAAATTGTCATGGGCATTACTTTGTCCAGCATGGATAGATTTTCTAATAACTCTACAAAAAAAGATGAGTATAATAAGACAGAATGTGGCTCACAATAATCAGATCTATTTGTCAAAGGTCAAGGTCACAATTCAAAATAAAAGGTCCAATTGAGGTATTTTTAACATGGGATGGATTTTCATATAACTTGCCATAAATGATCATCATAATTAGGTAAAATTTAGGTGTGTTCAATTTACTAAAAAATATTGTTGCAATACCCACATCCATTTGAAATCTTAGTTGCCATGCCCACATATATCTGAAATCTTAGTTACAATGCCTACATTCATCTAAAATCTTAATTGCAATACCCACATCCATCTGAAATGTGAGTTGGAATGCCCACATCTGTCTGAAATCCTAATTGCAATACTCACATCCATCTAAAATTTGAATTGCCATGCCCACATCTGTCTGAAATCTTAGTTGCAATGCCTGCATCCCTCTAAAATCGTATTTGCCATGCCCACATCCATCTAAAATCTAAGATGTAATGCCTGCATCCAGCTGACATTTTAGTTGTTATGCCCACATCCATCTTAAATCTTAATTGTGATGCCCACATCAATCTGACATCTTAGTTTCCTTGCCCACATCCATCTGACATCTCAATTGCAATACCCACATCCATCTAAAATTTAAGTTGCAGTTCCCACATCCATCTGAAATCTTAGTTGCAATGCCCACATCTCTCTGAGATCTTAGTTGCCATGCCCACATTCATCTGAAATCTTTGTTGCAATGCCCACATACATCTTTAATCTTAGTTGTGATGCCCACATCCATCTGACATCTTAGTTTTAGTGCCCATATCCATCTTAAATCTTAGTTGCAATGCCCACATCCCTCTGAAATCTTAGTTGCAATGCCTGCATCCATCTGAAATTGTAGTTGCAATGCCCACATCCATCTTAAATCTTAGTTGCAATGCCCACATCCATCTTAAATCTAAGTTCCATGCCCACATCCATCTTCACATCTTAGTTGCAATGCCCACATCCATCTTAAATCTAAGTTGCAATGCCCACATCCATCTTTACATCTAAGTTGCAATGCCCACATCCATCTGAAATCTTATTATCAATTCCTACTTTCATCTGAAATACTCTTTGCAATGCCCACATCAATTTGAAATCTTAGTTGTCATGCCCACATCCATCGTAAATCTTAGTTGCAATGCCCACATCCATCTTAAATCTTTGGTGCAATTCCCAAATACATTTGAAATCTTAGTTGCCATGCCCACATCCATATGAAATCTAAGTTGCAATGCCCACAGCCATCTGAAATTTTAGTTACAATGCCCACATCCATCTGAAATCTTACTTGCAATGCCCACATCCATCTGAAATTTTAGTTGCAATGCCCACATCCATCTGAAATTTTAGTTGCAATGCCCACATCCATCTAAAATTTTAGTTGCAATGCCCACATCCATCTGAAATTTTAGTTGCAATGCCCACATCCATCTGAAATTTTAGTTGCAATGCCTACATCCATCTAAAATTTTAGTTGCAATGCCCACATCCATCTGAAATTTTAGTTGCAATGCCCACATCCATGTGAAATCTTAGTTTCAATGCCCACAACTGTCTGAAATCTTAGTAACAATGCCCACATACCATCTTAAAACTTACTTGCCATGCCCACATCTGTCTTTTATGATATTTTAACGCTTTTTTCCCCCCTGATTATACAGGTAATATTAGTAAAAAATAGTATCAAATTACTAAGTCACTAAGCAAGTGTATGAGAAATAAATATTTAACTTAATTTCTTTCCCACATCAGACTTTGTAGATTGAATTTCAACAGCTTGTAAATTCCTTAGCAATAAGGATAGACGTTTCTTATGATAAATACTGGTAAACATTAGCAGCTTAATTGAGTCGCGTTCTGAGAAAACTGGGAATAATGCATGTGCATAAATTGTCATCCCAGATTAGCCTGTGCAGTCTGCACAGGCTTATCAGGGACGACAATTTCCCCTTTTATGGAATTTTTCGTTTAAATAATGTCTCTTCTTAGCAAAAATTCAGTTCAGGCGTAAAGTGTCGTGCCTGATTAGCCTGTGCGGACTGCACAGGCTAATCTGGGATGACAATTTACGCACAAGCATTTTGTCCAGTTTTCTCAGAACACGACACAATTAACCATAACTTTTAATATAGATTTTAATGAAATAATTTCAAGTAACTTGACCAAACAAAAATAGCAACTGAAGGATTTCATGTAAATTTTGAAATCGTACTGATTCATTTTCTTGGAATTCCACTGTAATTGTCTAAGAAGCATACACAAAACATGGTATGAAGAAAGGTTAATATAGTGTATAAAACATGTTTTTTTGAGAACATTAAAGAGTTTATACACAAAAACGTTTATACATTGAAAAAGAATTAATAGAAAATAAACAAAAATAAGAGTAAATGAGTGCATACAGTGAGTTTTTCTTAAAAAGTTAGAATTGCATCGACCTGAATTGGAATATATAAGATTTATAATATGTATTGCATTAATAAACTAACATTTTGCTTTCTTGTCTATATAGGTACTTTTGGTCTGATTAATTTTCTTGTTTAGAAGTTTACACACCAGTTTTATGCTGAAACCTTCTATTATATGTTCCAGGAGCCAGGCAAGGCAATGAAGATGGCTGAGGAGATACTTGGCATTCTTTGCAAACACCTACCAAGGTATTGTGGAGCCTCATTCTGGGAAAACCGGGCTTAATGCATGTGCGTAAAGTGTCATCCTAGATTAGCCTGTGAAGTCTGCACATGCTTATCAGGGACGACACTTCTCCTAGACTGGATTGATGTTTAGAAAAGACTTCCTTTTANATACAATTATAAAGAGCTTACAAGTTACAAGTGTATTTTGTTTTTGATCAGCATGTTCTTGACAAAAAGTCAAATGATAGAAACCAAGGGATTGAATGAAATGTCTGAAATAAAGTTATGACAGTTGTTTGTATTTAGAGTGTATGCCTCTTGGAGAATATCCTCAAAATGTTAATACTCTTTGCACTGTTATATAAGACAAGCCCCATGTTTCAATAGCTAGCTCAGTGTAGCTTATTAAATATCCAAAATATGCTCATGTTTAATTGTTTCATAAAGCCCTTAATATAAAGTTGTTGGTGTGATGTTGTTTCTGTTCTGTTTCATAAATGGTCTCATAATGTAAACTAGTAAAGGTAGCTTTCTTCTAGTCTTAAATCAAATAAGAAATTGGAGCTGTCCTCAACGAAATCATATAATCCTTTTCCTAAACTAAAAATCTTAATCAGTACAATTGTGCAATGTATTTTCTTTTAGTCTCACATCAAGCCAGGAACCAATTGCTTTTGAGGGAGCTAGATTCCTCACGAAGCTTGTGGGGCGACTGGGCTGGGCCAATGTACACAGCGTCATACTGGATTGTCTACTCTACTGTATCAGGGCGGGTGACAGGTAGGGAAATTATTGAATAGTTATTATATTTTACTTATATTATTGTGTATATCAATATGTATTTGAAATGTGAATGCGCATGTTATGTTAACTTTGTAAGTAAGTAGTATGTTATGTACAATTACAGTTTTTAAACAGTTTACTTACTTTTTTATGATTTGAAACCATGAATTTGATCAAAAAGCTTTTACTTTGGTATGTGTACTCTATCTCAGTGTGGTGTGTGTACTCTATCTCAGTGTGGTATGTGTACACTATCTCAGTGTGGTGTGTGTACACTATCTCAGTGTGGTATGTGTACTCTATCTCAGTGTGGTATGTGTACACTATCTCAGTGTGGTATGTGTACACTATCTCAGTGTGGTATGTGTACTCTATCTCAGTGTGGTATGTGTACTCTATCTCAGTGTGGTATGTGTACACTATCTCAGTGTGGTGTGTGTACTCTATCTCAGTGTGGTATGTGTACTCTATCTCAGTGTGGTATGTGTACTCTATCTCAGTGTGGTATGTGTACTCTATCTCAGTGTGGTATGTGTACTCTATCTCAGTGTGGTATGTGTACTCTATCTCAGTGTGGTATGTGTACTCTATCTCAGTGTGGTATGTGTACTCTATCTCAGTGTGGTATGTGTACTCTATCTCAGTGTGGTATGTGTACTCTATCTCAGTGTGGTATGTGTACTCTATCTCAGTGTGGTATGTGTACTCTATCTCAGTGTGGTATGTGTACTCTATCTCAGTGTGGTATGTGTACTCTATCTCAGTGTGGTATGTGTACTCTATCTCAGTGTGGTATGTGTACTCTATCTCAGTGTGGTATGTGTACTCTATCTCAGTGTGGTATGTGTACTCTATCTCAGTGTGGTATGTGTACACTATCTCAGTGTGGTGTGTGTACTCTATCTCAGTGTGGTATGTGTACTCTATCCCAGTGTGGTATGTGTACACTATCTCAGTGTTGTATGTGTACACTATCTCAGTGTGGTGTGTGTACTCTATCCCAGTGTGGTATGTGTACTCTATCTCAGAGTGGTATGTTAACTGTATTTCAGTGTGTGCCGTGTTCTTCTGGAGGAAAGTTTGGTCAGTCACACTGTCAACTGTCTGGAAATGGTAAGGTCTGCTGTAGCAAAGCTTTATTTAGGCACTCCATTTTGGCAGGGTATTTCCTTAAAAAAATAAAACAACAACAACAACAGTATAGTGTCACATGTTTATTTAAAAGATATGTAAGCTTTTTAGCTAGATTTTTTAGATTTAGAGTATGCAAGCTATTCTACACTGGCTTCAGTGTCAATAGCCTATTTAGGTTTAAGTTTTTCAGTAAGCTAGTTAGTCCGGAATGGTTCCAGGGATTTCATTGAAGCATAAAACATGTATTCCTCATATGTGTTGTGTGCTGAGAAAACTGGGCATAATGCATGTGCGTAAATTGTCATCCCAGATTAGCCTGTGCAGTCCGCACAGGCTTATCAGGGACGACAATTTCTGCTTTTATGGAACTCTTCGTTTAAATGATGTCTCTTCTTAGCGAAAATCCAGTTTAGGCGGAAAGTGTCGTCCCGGATAAGCCTGTGCGGACTGCACAGGCTGATCTAGGACAACAATTTACGCACATGCATTATGCCCAGTTTTCTCAGAACACAACACATATAACAATGACCTAATAGGCCAAATTTGGTAACTTTCGTTTGAAATTTGTCATAAAAAGGAACGATTTTACACTTAGACATTTTGATGTGCACTATATTATGCAGGCTTAAGTATTTTGGTCAAATAGTTTCTCAGGAATTGCTTGAGACATTTCATTCAAACGTAATACATGAATTCCCCATCTTTAAAGGGACTTGTCCACAGATTTTGTAATGTTTTGAAAATTGTCAATAAATGATTTAAATTGATAAAACTAAACATTGGAACTAAAATGCTCTAGCGCTTAATTCGCTATGCCCTCCGTGCTGCTATAGGTTGAGAAGTATATTATACTTTATATAAGCAATCCGAGTATTGTCGCAAAATATAACGATCACAACAGAACTCTCCAAATTATTCAATCGCTTTGCGTTTGTAATGCTTTATAATTTTCAGGTTTTTAAATTGTCAAAAGATGCATATAGAGGATATTTTTAAGCATGATAAATGTTCGGTATTATTGTTTACTCGCAAATAACTACAATGAAAATTTGCAAATCTGAAACATTTTTTTTTTTCAATTTCGTCATTCCGTCTGCCATTATTTTGCAACAGTAAGCTTGGTCTTGACCCAACTCATACCCAAGGCAATCCCAAGAGCGGGAATGTGAAAAAAGACCCTCAATTATGACACATTTCAAACTTGAGTTATACAACTTGGCCTTTGGGATAATTTAAATACGGAGAATACATGTTTTTAGTGTGAATGAAATCCCTTAATCTATTCCTAAACAAGTGTGTGTCCATAGAGCACAGATGCCCCTTCATCCCACTTTTGTCTCAAAACTCCACATATGAAAAAAACTCAAGCTTCATCTGAAAGTCATGCAGGAAGACCCCCACACAAAAAATAGGTAAGTATCTGAAAGCATTTGCAAAAAAACACAGGAAAATTGCCATTTTATGACAAATTTCAAACAAGAGTTACCAAATTTGGCCTATAAGGTCATTGTTATATGAGGAATACATGTTATATGCTTGAATGAAAACCCTCGAACCATTCCGGACGAACTAGCTTACTGAAATACTTAAAACTAAATAGGCTTACTGTTGCAAAATAAATTCAACTCATTTTCTCAATAATCAATTGAGTTATGGTAAAACTATATTGACCTTTATACAGTAATACCTCATTTGGAGACCTAGATTTGCCATCCATATGGAGTGGGTTGGATGAAGGTTATGTGTACCTTTTATCCAGACCTTGCTGTTGTATGTGGCACGAGGTCAACAACAATGTCGCTGTTAAATTGAAAAATTTATTCAGCTTTGTAAGTAAAAAAAAGAAGAACTTTTGTTATGCAACTATGCAACTATTTTATTTGATGAATAACATCAAAACTTCACACAAAAATCTGACTTACTGTACAAAGAGTTTGGTGAAGAAAACAAAGCCAGAAATTGTGACAAGAACAAGAAGTAAAGAGCAGTCTTGTGACAGCTCCTGTTTAAGGTGTACTTTTAAAAGCAAGCTGACCCTAAAGCTATGATTGACATCTGAGTTTTACCTTAATAACCCTCTTTGAGGTAGGACACCTGTATGTTGTTGGTTCATTACCTGTTAGATGTAACAGATACTTACTGGTAAGTCTTAGATATCATTTGAGATTATTACCCATCCTCTTAATTGTGTGAGTTAGTCATTAGATGACACAAACACAACGGGTTGCGGTGGTGTAATGGATATGGTGTCCGCCTAGTGACCAGGAGGTCACATGTTCTATCCCCATTATGGTGGCGTTCTTTAGATCTCCCCCAAAGACACCAAGTACTGGTCCTAGGCCCAGGAAACGGACTCGAGAGCGTTTCAAATAAGTAGTAAGTACTTTCTATGCCATTGAGCTTAAATAAATAGGTTTAAACTAAACACAAACACCTTTATTACAGAACTCGGAGCCAGTGTTCCAACACCAGGCTGCAGATTTCATAGCAAAAGCATGCAGCATCTCCTCAAGGTACTTTCATTTAATTCTTGTTCAACTTACTTCAATATGCTTTGTATGTTTCGACACATATACATGTAATAAAGTTTATGTGTCTATAAGTAAACTCCCCATGCTTTTTAGCTCACCTGATTGCTCAGGTGAGCTTTTGTGACCGGTCTTTGTCCGTTGTCCGTCCGTTTTCCGTCCGTCCACATTTGTTCGTAAACACTCTAGAGGCCACATTTATTGTCCGATCTTCATGAAACTTAATCAGAAGATTTGTCCCAATGATATCTCGATTGAGTTCGAAATTGGGTCATGCTGGGTCAAAAACTAGGTCAACAAAAACAAAACCTTGTAAACACTGTAGAACTCACATTTCATGCCCAATCTTAATGTAGCTGTGTCAAAATGTTTGTCTAAATGATATGTTGGTTGAGTTTAAAAGTGGTTCCGGTCCGTTGAAAAACATTGCCCCCAGTGGGCTAAAGAGAAACCTTGTAAACACTCTAGAGGCCACATTTCTTGTCCGATCTTCATGAAACTTGGTCAGAAGATTTGTCCCAATGATACCTTGATCAAGTTCGAAACTGGGTCATGCTGGATCAAAAACTAGGTCACTATGTCAAAAAAAAGAAAAACCTTGTAAACACTGTAGAACTCACATTTCATGCCCAATCTTCATGTAACTTTGTCAAAATGTTTATCTTAATGATATGTTGGTTGAGTTCAAAAGTGGTTCCGGTCCGTTGAAAAACATGGCTGCCAATGGGTGGGGCAGTTTTTCTTATTTTGCTATAGAGAAACCTTGTAAACACTCTAGAGGCCACATTTCTTGTCCGATCTTAATGAAACTTGGTCAGAAGATTTGTCCCAATGATACCTCAATCAAGTTCGAAACTGGGTCATGCTGGGTCAAAAACTAGGTCACTAGGTCAAAAAAAAAGAAAAACCTTGTAAACACTGAAGAAGTCACATTTCATGCCCAATCTTCATGTAACTTTGTCAAAATAATTGTCTTAATGATATGTTGGTTAAGTTCAAAAGTGGTTCTGGTCCATTGAAAAACATGGCCACCAGTGGGCGCGGCAGTTTTCCTTATTTGGCTATAGAGAAACCTTGTAAACACTCTAGAGGCCACATTTCTTGTCCGATCTTCATGAAACTTGGTCAGAAGATTTGTCCCAATGATACCTCGATCGAGTTCGAAACTGGGTCATGCTGGGTCAAAAACTAGGTCACTAGGTCAAAAAAAAGAAAAACCTTGTAAACACTGTAGAAGTCACATTTCATGCCCAATCTTCATGTAACTTTGTCAAAATGTTTGTCTTAATGATATGTTGGTTGAGTTCAAAAGTGGTTCCGGTCCGTTGAAAAACATGGCCGCCAGTGGGCGGGGCAGTTTTCCTTATTTGGCTATAGAGAAACCTTGTAAACACTCTAGAGGCCACATTTCTTGTCCGATCTTCATGAAACTTGGTCAGAAGATTTGTCCCAATGATACCTCGATCGAGTTCGAAACTGGGTCATGCTGGGTCAAAAACTAGGTCACTAGGTCAAAAAAAAGAAAAACCTTGTAAACACTGTAGAAGTCACATTTCATGCCCAATCTTCATGTAACTTTGTCAAAATGTTTGTCTTAATGATATGTTGGTTGAGTTCAAAAGTGGTTCCGGTCCGTTGAAAAACATGGCCGCCAGTGGGCGGGGCAGTTTTCCTTATTTGGCTATAGAGAAACCTTGTAAACACTCTAGAGGCCACATTTCTTGTCCGATCTTCATGAAACTTGGTCAGAAGATTTGTCCCAATGATACCTCGATCGAGTTCGAAACTGGGTCATGCTGGGTCAAAAACTAGGTCACTAGGTCAAAAAAAAGAAAAACCTTGTAAACACTGTAGAAGTCACATTTCATGCCCAATCTTCATGTAACTTTGTCAAAATGTTTGTCTTAATGATATGTTGGTTGAGTTCAAAAGTGGTTCCGGTCCGTTGAAAAACATGGCCGCCAGTGGGCGGGGCAGTTTTCCTTATTTGGCTATAGAGAAACCTTGTAAACACTCTAGAGGCCACATTTCTTGTCCGATCTTCATGAAACTTGGTCAGAAGATTTGTCCCAATGATACCTCGATCGAGTTCGAAACTGGGTCATGCTGGGTCAAAAACTAGGTCACTAGGTCAAAAAAAAGAAAAACCTTGTAAACACTGTAGAAGTCACATTTCATGCCCAATCTTCATGTAACTTTGTCAAAATGTTTGTCTTAATGATATGTTGGTTGAGTTCAAAAGTGGTTCCGGTCCGTTGAAAAACATGGCCGCCAGTGGGCGGGGCAGTTTTCCTTATTTGGCTATAGAGAAACCTTGTAAACACTCTAGAGGCCACATTTCTTGTCCGATCTTCATGAAACTTGGTCAGAAGATTTGTCCCAATGATACCTCGATCGAGTTCGAAACTGGGTCATGCTGGGTCAAAAACTAGGTCACTAGGTCAAAAAAAAGAAAAACCTTGTAAACACTGTAGAAGTCACATTTCATGCCGAATCTTCATGTAACTTTGTAAAAATAATTGTCTTAATGATATGTTGGTTAAGTTCAAAAGTGGTTCTGGTCCATTGAAAAACATGGCCACCAGTGGGCGCGGCAGTTTCCCTTATTTGGCTATAGAGAAACCTTGTAAACGCTCTAGAGGCCACATTTCTTGTCCCATCTTCATGAAACTTGGTCAGAAGATTTGTCCCAATGATACCTTGATCAAATTCGAACATGGGTCATGCTGGGTCAAAAACTAGGTCACTAGGTCAAAAAAAAGGGAAACCTTGTTAACACTGTTGAAGTCACATTTCATGCCCAATCTTCATGTAACTTTGTCAAAATGTTTGTCTTAATGATATGTTGGTTGAGTTTAAAAGTGGTTCCGGTCTGTTGAAAAACATGGACCAGGTCAAAGCTTGAAAAACGTTGTTTATCTTTAACCACAAAACACCCAGCTTTGATATTTGATATGTGACAAAGATTGTTCAAATCATGCCACTGGGCAAGCTCATTATACAGGTGAGCGATCTAGGGCCATCTTGGCCCTCTTGTTTATATTTTTTCACTGACTTTAGAATATGTAACTATCAAATGAAGAGTGATTTGTATACGCGCTTTTAAAAAAACGGGCGTATTATGGGAGCTCCTGCTGTTGGATTGGGTCAATTTTAATAACATGTCAGATAACCTGAAGCAAATAGAAATAATGGCCTTTGAATGTAAAAAATGGCCAAATTAACCTGGATAACAACCCAGATTTAGCGCTTCGAAATTAGCGACCTTGATTTATAAAACAAACTGGCCATATGTTCTTTTCTGCTCTTTGAACTCAAGTATATAATATCAGGTAATCATGAAACTTTGTGTAAGTGTTTGTTGGCGTATATCTCTTCGAGAACCAGCCAGGCTGCATAAAGCACTTCTGAATTGTGGCCCATAAGATATAAAAAAGCAAAATTAACCTTGACCACTTTCTACCTAAAAGATTTATATTGGATCATCATGAAACTTGTTGGTAATGTTTTAGCAAAATATCTTGGCCAAGTTTGATAACAATCATAATTGCATGAATCTTGCCTGAATTTTGTGGCATGTTGGCATCTTACCATAATTACTCTTAAGTTTTCGGACATCCCCATTTTTAGCTTAATAATTATTTTGTGTGACTCTAAATGTTAGGACATAACCAGTTTTCATCCATAATTAATGACTGTAAATTTTCGGACAGTTTATTTTACAATGCTATTTACCAGAATTCTGCCTTGTTGCCCTTATCGAATGCAGNATCGAAGAAAATGCTAATTTTAGAAATTCAGCAGACAACATTTTAGCAGATGACAAATTACCCAGCATGCAAAGGGTTAACTATGTATACCAGTAATACACAATGGTTTCACCCAACAGCTTGAAGTGAAACATGTGATATTATAAGTCATTTCCACTATACCCTGTGTTTAAAAGCATGTGATTTTATTCGTTGAAACAAGTGACGCTTTACGCATTGTATACATGTATCCAATTGTCAATGCAATATTTTGTAAGTGTCTCTATATTTTGTAACACCTTTATTTTTTTTGTCTCTTAATTTTCGGACATGGGCATTTTTGGAATATTTTGTGTATCTCAATTTTTTTAAACAGAAAAAATTTATTACGTGTCCAAAAACTTAGAGTAATTACCGTATCTAAATAAAAGCACTTTTGCCATGGATTGCAATGTTATACTTCCATTTTTAAATTTCAACCATTTAAAAATTCTCACTTTATCAGTGAACGCTGATAATTCTATGCAATGCAGGACTTCTAACTGATTCAATACAGACCCTCACAGTGCAGGGTCAGTAAGAATGTGTGTACCAAATTTATCTTACCGAGTACCCTGCTTTTTCCAGTATGACATAATGACAGGACAAAAGTTATCTATATTGTATTTAACAACGTCATCTGGTTTACTTCTGTGTTTTACTTCAACATTAAAACACTTATATGAAAAGCTGCTGACCTTATATGGAAATATACAATGTCAGCATGTGACGAAGGCTTAGCCTAGCAAAAGGATATTCAGTACGAGGTAAGAGAATATGTGTATAATTCTGGGAAAACTGGGCTTAATGCATGTGCATAAAATGTTGTTCCAGATTAGCCTTTGCAGTCCGCACAGGCTTATCTGGGACCATACTTTCCACCTTAACTAAGCAGATTGAAAAGTACCATTAAAAGCGGAAAGTGTTGTCCCTGAATAGCCTGTGGGGACTGCACAGGCTAATCTGGGACGACACTTTATGCACATGAATTACGCCCAGTTTTCTCTGAACACGGCTCATATACTGTATTTTCCCTGCAGACTGCGGAGCTGCTATGTGGACCTGCACATGGATGTCCTGTATGAACTTCTGGAGTCCACCGCATGTGAACATGTGAGTCTGTATTATTATTATAGGTCGGATTTATATAGCGCCCTTTTCATGCAAATAATTGCGCGTTCAAAGGCGCTTTACATAAGAACATTTGACATATCCCAGATACGAATACATTTTGCAACACTGTTTCAAGAGAAATCGATCAAAACTACTCAATGTGTATAGCTATTAGACAATTAATGAAACAATAAAATCTAAAACTTATACTATAAGTACTACATAAAAAAAGCACAGTAACAATAGATTAGAAAGATCATCAAGACACTATTAAAACTACCGGTACTCAATTAATGAAACTATAAAATCTAAAACTTATTCTATATAAGTACTTAATTCTCATTTGAATTTATTTCAGCTAATATGTAGATATCTGGTTTCGATTAAGTGAGAGTAATAGTATTCCTACTAAGGATTGTTGCTTTACAGCTTTGCAGTGGCTTTATTGATGCAGAAGTCCAATTAGTGAATATGATTTTATCATGTAATAACGCAATTATGCGTCTGAAAGGAGAGGGTTGTATTGCAGTCTTTCTGTTGGTTGGTCAATTTGTTCCCGTGAAATGCTTTCGGGTTTTGGAACTAACTTATTCCACATTTCTAAGTGATTAAAGCCACTCACCTTATTTGGCATAATAAATTTAAGTATAAATAAAAACATATTTTATCTATGCCAATTAGAATATATCTGGTGGTTACAAGGTAGAAATCCGTCTTTTTTGCGCTTAAAAACTTGAAAATAATGGCGTTTGTCGAAATGGACATGTACGTCTAGAAATCCTACTTTCGGTTTTAAAAGCGGTACCGTTTGAAAAATAATAAATTACTTGCTTACTATAGGCTATAGATTTAATTTAAACTATGCCAATTATAATATATCTGGTTGTTAAAAGGTAGAAATCCGTCTTTTTTGCGCTTTATACAACTTAAAAATAATCGCATTTGTAGAAATGGACATATAATATAGAAATCCTACTTTCTGTTTTAAAAGCGGTAATTCCTGGTTAAAAAATAATAAATTACTTGCTTACTAGGCTATAGATTTAATGAAAATTTTGCACACTTTCAAATTGCATAGAGATATATGTATTGATTAACATGTACTTCATTTCAAGGTGTGTGGCTTTAAGGATGTGCATGGCACTTTTCACCCCCCATCCATATATGCTTTGAGTTATTTGCGCTAGAACATAGCTATCAAAGTGTAGTGTTGGTATAACCCTTTGCATGCTGGGAAATTTGTCGTCTTCTAAAATGTCGTCTGCTGAATTTCTAAAATTAGCATTTTCTTCGATTTTTTTTGAAAGAATACTATCAGAATAGCAAATAGTTTGGATCCTGATGAGACGCCACGTTCTGTGGCGTCTCATCTGGATCCAAACTGTTTGCAAAAGCCTTCAAAATATGGTTCCCGCACTGAAAGAGTTAAGTCACATTTGCACCAAAGCTCTGGTTTGTATTTATAACCTCTAATGTGCAGATATAATGCTAATTACAAAACTGTTGTGTCATAACATAAACATGGACCCAGTATGTTCAAAGACGTTACAAATTTATGTTACAACTGAAATTTATAGATTAAAAGAACAAACATTTAATGACAATATGTTCAGGTGTGTGAATATTTTTTTTCAGCTGATTTCCTCTGGGATTTTTTAAATGATAAAATTGCTCAACAAATGTATCTTTAATTTAATTATTGAGTTGTTTAAAAGTTCAGAGTTTTGATGAACACGGTAAAGGGGTTGAGGTGTCTTCTTCCCCTGAGGTGTTTCCAAAGTCACACGTACAATGATGGACATCTGAAAGATGCTCAGACAATTTAAACAATTACTGATAATAGTTTCAAAAGATATTGGTTCAAAGAATTTTTTTCTTCCAAAAATGCTTAATTACGTTAATTTGATGACATTAAGTAAGACAAGATAAAGGTTTCAAAAAGGGTACAAGTAAAGGTTTCAAAAATGGGTACAGGTACTTGGAAAACTGAATGTTATGTTTAATGGACTATTTTATCTACTGTTTAATGATTCACTGGATATGTTTGTTTTATTCTATTACCAGATGAAAATTTATAGGATAACAACGATTGTATAAACGTGAGCTTTATACTATCGCTATTTTTAGATCATTTTGGGGTTTTTAAAAAAATTGGAGAGTCTGTTTTTGTAAACTACGGAAGAACAAAATCGTCAAAAAATGCGATATTTGATAATTATTAATGGAAAAAAGGGAGGAAATAATAGGATAAATAGAATATAATGTGAGTTTTGGATAAATGTCAAGTTAATTATGCTCGGTACGAACCATGGTAGCATTCGACAAGCCTCGCCCTTCCATGGTTCTAAGCCTTACATGATAAACTTGATCTTTATCCAAAACTCACATAATATTCTCTATATTGCTGTTCTTACTTTTGTGTTGTAGGTTCAGGGTGGGCTGTGTCGTGCATTTACAAGCCTCTGCTCTGGCCCGGATGATAGGTCTGTATGAATGTTAATAAAAGCCACACAATAGGCCTCATGTTTGCATGTATAAAAACATTTGACTTCGGTTAAAATATTGACTCTTTTAAGAAAAATTATGTTAACCAATTGAATCGTCCTCTTCTTTATATCTGAAAAACATTTCAAGACATTCATGTTTTGTTTTAAGTTGTCAGTGTGTGTACTCATTTTAAAGATATAAAGTTGTCTAGCAATGTTTGCATAATATCTAGTTATATGACTTATGAAATTTAAAGTCCAAGTCTCACTATTGCCGGTGAAGCCCCGGTTCATCCCGGTTTGATAGAGCCGGTCGACCAGCGACTACCGGGATGATCGATGATTATTTTTTTAGCTCGGTCACATATATTCCCGGTGCTGCCCCAGTTTAAATTCCGGCAGAGTCCCAGTCAGCCCTGGTAGAGCTACGGTTTATCCCGGTGAGTCCCGGTCGTAGCCCGTAGCGTCCCGGTGGATCCGGGTTGAAAGCCGGTGGCGTCCCGGCAGAGCCCCGGTGACATAACAAGCCGGTGACTCCCTGGTTCATGCCAGAGGTATTAAACATTTTAATAGTTTGCCGGTGGAGCCCCGGTTCATCCCGGTAGACCCCGAATCATGCCATGGGGCTCCACCGGCATCGCAAAATGTGATAGTGAGACTGGGCCTAAAAGGTATTATTTCCAGATTTTTTTTTGTATTCATTGAAATGCTCATTATGTAGCCTGAAATCTGTTCCAGAGCATTTGATTTCCTTATGTCCCCTGGTCACGGCACCATTCAGAGGATGGTGGGTATTCTGTCGCGCTCTACAGACCACCTGCTGGCAGAAAGCGTGCTCAGTTTGATCTCTGCATTGACAGAGATAGAAAGGTTGGCTTTGTCATTTGTAATGCCTTGATTTTATTGTGTAAATGTTTGCTTTTATGTATACATTGAGTTCGTTAACCATGGTCTGCCACATAAATATTCCAAAGTGAAGTTTGTCAAGGTCAAGGAGGAACCATTTCTTTCCCTTGCAATTACCCACCACCATACAATTTGTTTCCTTTTCACAGTTTTTAGTCGAATACTGTAGTAATTTGTGTCGTGTTCTGAGAAAACTGGGCATAATGCTTGTGCGTAAAGTTTCGGTCCAGATTAGCCTGTTTAGTCCGCACAGGCTAATCAGGGACGACAATTTCTGCTTTTATGGAATTTTTCTTTTAAATGATGTCTCTTCTTAGGGAAAATCCAGTTTTGGCGGAAAGTGTCGTTCCTAATTAGCCTATGCAGACTGCACAGGCTACTCTGGGATGACAATTTACGCACAAGCATTATGCCCAGTTTTCAAAATGACACTATTGTTTGGTTAATCTCTTAGTTTAAGTCCATGACTTCAATGTATTCTCACACTTTTTAGCTCACCTGATTGCTCAGGTGAGCTTTTGGGATCGGTCTTTGTCTGTCGTCCGTTCACATTTGGTTGTAAACACTCTAGAGGCCACATTTCTTGTCCGATCTTCATGAAACTTTGTCAGAAGATTTATCCCAATGATACCTCGATCAAGTTCCAAACTGGGTCATGCTGGGTCAAAAACTTGGTCACTTGGTCAAAAAATAGAAAAACCTTGTTAACACTTTAGAAGTCACATTTCATGCCCAATCTTCATGTTACTTTGAAAAAAAAATTGTCTTAATGATATGTTGGTTAAGTTTAAAAGTGGTTCCGGTCCATTGAAAAACATGGCCGCCAGTGGGCGGGGCAGTTTTCCTTATTTGGCTATAGGGAAACCTTGTAAACACTCTAGATGTCACAATTTTTGCCCAATCATCATAAAACTTGGTCAAAACATTGGTTTTATTGATATCTCGGATGAGTTCAAAAATGGTCCAGATATGTGAAAAACATGGCTGCCAGTGGGCGGGGCAGTTTTCTCTATGTATAAAGTGAGATTATGTGAACACTCTAGAAGTCACATTTTTGGCCCAATCTTCATGAAATTTGGTCAGAACATTTGTTTCCTAGATACGAAGTTAAGTTCGAAAATGGTTCCGGTCCTTTAAAAACCGTGGCTGCCAGGGGTTATTACATGTTCCAAGTCAGGTTCAGGTGAGCAATCTAGAGCCATCATGTGTTTTTCATGATATACATGGACCATTAATGTTTTTCTGTAGCAACGATGATCAAAAGAGAAACCATGACGATCTAAAGAAGGAGTCGTTAATAGAAGCCATTGCAAAAAAATTACGCACCACGGACTGTGACAAGGTAAGTACATATGGACATTGTTTCTTTTATATGTAAATGTGATTTATATTTGTAGTTATAATTGATAGCTAATAATATTGAAGAATCAGTATTTGACTGGTTACCACTCCCAAGTCAATCTTCGACCCACTTCATTCACAGTAAATGAATAATTTTACAATTGTTTTTCAATCTATCTTTTCAAAGTGTGAAGTACATGCCTTCTGAATAGCCGAAAACATTATCAGTCTAGTCATCTGAGGTATTTAGTTACCTGTAAAGGTGCACTTATTTTACCATCACTCACCCAGAAGCTTTTTTTTTCTTTGCAAATCAGTCGTTGATCATGGTATAAATGTTCCACTCTTACATGACCTGCATCATGCGAAAATGGGTCTTATGCCATATGCAGCCAGCATAGCTCCAAACCAGCCTGCACTCCAGACCAGCCTGCACATGCGCACAGTCTCTTCTGCAGCTACGCTATCCATTAACCCTTTGAGCGCTGGAACCGGATTTTGAAGGCCTTTGCAAACAGTTTGGATCCAGATGAGACGCCACAGAACGTGGCGTCTCATCAGGATCCAAACTGTTTGGTATTCTGATAGTGGTCTTAGAAAAAAAATCAAAGAAAATGCTAATTTTAGAAATTCAGCAGACGACATTTAAGCAGACAACAAATTTCCCAGCATGCAAAGGGTTAATGAGACCACAAAACTTTTCGTGACTATATAGCTGACACGGTAGCTTCTGACCAGACTGCAGGACCGCACACGCTGGTCTGGAGCTACGCTCGCAGCATGTGGCAAAAGACCCATTTTTGCACGACTTGGCAGTGTTTATTACTTTTCAAGTGTATCCAGTACTCAGTGCAACTCTGTGACCACTTTGCATCAAAACATCGCAAACGGAAGAGGTTCCTGATAGAACAAGAGATGGTACACATACTAAACAGGTTAGTATTCCATATTGTGTGTGGGACTATAATACAGAAACTGCTTATACAAGCTAAAAATCTCAATAAAATGTGAACATTGATTGCTTATTATAGGATAAAATGTTTATTGATTCAACATTTGTATTACAACACATAAGAATCTGTAAATATCAACCAAAAGGTAAGAATTCATGAATAAAAAATGATTTGAGCATTAAGAAAGTGAAATTGTGCTCAAGAGCAATAACTGTTTTTACAGCGATTAAAACCATTTCTGCAAATGCTATTCTATACTTTTTGTTTCCCGTGTTGTCTGTTTTCAGACTACTTGATTTACAGCTGCAGTCGTCCACTCGACAGCTGTGTCGCGACCTCAAGACTTCCCTTGAAGTGCGCGTCCCATCTGAGCCAATGAGAGCTTTCAACAGGCCTGATACCCAGCCTAAACGGGCCGCAACAAACAAGTAGGCTTTTCTACTTTAATGACTGGAAACTGTTTTGTATTTTTGTATTTTTTGTTAGAAATGTGTGTTGGGTAAGGGATTTTGTAGCTGGAAATCTTTTGTACTCATATAATCCAGATTGTATACTTCAGTTTTAAATACATTTGTAAGCTGTCTTTTTGATAAAGGGCAACTTTGAATAAGCCTTGAACTCAATATAAATCTTTTGAACATCGAAAAGAAAATAGAGGATATTTGTTTGCTTTTAGGGGTAATACCGTGAACTATTCTCTCAGTAAAATAATATGTTCACAAGCACTCAAAATTGAGTGTTGATAAGTATTTGTGACTTATTTACTATAATTATCGTTGACGGGACATGTGTCAAAACTATATTTCAAATTTATTTGAAATTATAAAATGTAGTCCCTGGTCATGTTTGTGAGAAATATATAGGAAATTATTTAAGGGATAATCTTCAATATTTCATCACTAAGCATTCAATTAAAATCATATTTTTCACTAGTAAATAAAATCAACAACCCAGTTGGTGTAAATACTGATAACCTTTTTTCCAGTCTATACAAGTTGTTACCGTAATAACTCTATGTTTTCGGACACTTAAAAATAATTATTTTTGTTCGTGTTCGAAAACTTAGATACAAAAAATATTCAGGTGTCCAAAAATTTAGAGTCGAAAATTGAATTGTCCGAAAAAAGCGTTGATTGTATCAACAACTACCGGTAATAGCACGTGCTTGTAAATTCCACACCGTATAGTTTAAATTACATTTATAATGTTTGCACTGCCTTTGAAATAATTTCAAATGCTTAATTTATTATACAGAAAGTTAATACAAGGTTTAACTGGGACCAACGAGTTCAATGGTTAGCATGTGATCTACCAATACTCTCTATTATGAACCTGTAATTAACGCAATAAAAAAATGCAAACTATGAATTCTTTGTTTGTTCATTTCTGATAGTCTTTGTCTAACACCTTCCATTGTTCGTAAAACTTGCTATAGGGTGCATCACACTTTGGAGCGTTAAGTATTTGTCACAGTTATCTTACTGAGAAGGGGCTTTTGGGCGAAACCATTGTTTAAATACCGGTTTACATTTAACCCAATAACGCAAATGTAATTTTCCATTCCCCTCACACATGCATCTGCCACGTTTTATTACGTTAACCCGGTTGTATAACAGAATGATCAAAGTGTCATCAGATAACGAAAACAGGGCCGAAATTTGGTAAAATAGCGCTGTAAAATATACTGTCCGAAAACTTAGTCATTAATTATGGACGAAAACCTGTTTGTCCGAAAATTAAGAGTCACGAAAATTAATTATTTTTGCTAAAAAAGGGGTGTCCGAAAACATAGAGTGTCCGAAAACATAGAGTAATTACGGTAAGTTAATTCTTGTTTACAGTTTTTTTTTAAAGAAATCTTTATGTAAACAATGGACGGTGGTGTTATCTTTTTCCAGTGTGATTACCCCAGAGGTCAGATGGTCCCAGAATTCTTTTGTAGTTAGATTGGTTATCAAAGTGAGTGATGTGGCCAACAGTGCCAGCGATATTATCCAGTTCTCAGAGGACACAGTCACGTTCAGGTGATTACACTTCCTATCACTTTTTGTTCAAACTTGTTCTAAGTGATGGATAAAAGCTGTTAACAGTTGGGAGGTTTATAGTTGTGCTCACATTTCTTTCCATCATCACTCAATAATTTTGCACATACATATATTAAAATAAATGATATGATATTTTGAAACTATCGTGGCAAAATTAGTATTATGAGCATCATATTAACAGTTTCCATATATTGTGTCTTGTCAATTAAACCAAAGATCTATAAATATACAAAGTCTGGAAACATCGATTCGGACCAATATAAAGTATCGGGCATTCTCTCAGCGAAAATGAGATCTAAATCATGTGACATCAATCGGGCAGTCGCTGATCTCCCTCAGTTATCTGGCGTTATCAGCCAGCGTGTCCGCCTGCTTGATTCCAAAAAAACAACTTTTCACGACACCATAGAACTGAAAACATGTGAAACATTAAAAAAAGTTTCGATATTTCCAGAAGTGTTGATTTATTAAAAGTGATTCAAAAATAATACACAATAGATTTGAAAAAATATGTGTACCTGAACCAATATGAAGAAAGTTGAAGAAAGAAAATATTATTGATGCAAAAAATGCATTTCACCCAAAAGATCCATTTTTCATTACACTATAACAGGGCAACAACCAATGCTGGAAACTATGGGTTTTCATGCACGCTGTATGACAAGATCTGCGTGCCAAAATGCAAAGTGGCAGTGCGCTCACAGGATCTACTGGTTTCCATGAAAAAAGAGAAAAAGGGCATGTGGAGTAGACTGATTCATGATAAGGTTAAGGTCAGTGTTTCAAGGTCAACTTGATTAAAGTGCGCTTATATTCTTCCTTATTGTCCGCTTGTATTCTTTATTATTAAGTAAAAGTTGCTTTCTTAACCCAGTGGATAACAGTTTGATTTATTTATATATTTAAATCTCGAAACATTAAGAGTATGTGTTTTCAAAGTCAAAGAGGGGTATCCCATCAAGTGCACAAATTAGTGTTATTAACTCCCTTGTAAAAGGTGTGTGTTTTTGGTTAAACTTATATTTCAACAAAACATGCATAGATGTGTATAGTAAACAACACTTGAGTTGTGGTTCGTATAAACTGAAGCAAATGATGGGAAGGAGCTTATTTCTTCATGACTATGTTTCTGCTAATTGAGCATAAGTTCAAGAGAAATGTTGCTAATGAAAGATTAACCCTTTGAGAGCTGGAACCGGATTTTGAAGGATTTTGCAAACAGTTTGGATCCAGATGAGACGCCCAAGAACGTGGCGTCTCATCAGGATCCAAACTGTTTGCTATTCTGATAGTATTCTTTGAAAAAAAATCAAAGAAAATGCTAATTTTAGAAATTTAGCATACAACATTATAGCAGACGACAAATTTCCCAGCATGCAAAGGGTTAAGTAATAAATTGAGCCACACTCTGGGAAAACGGGGGCTTTATGCATGTTCGTAAAGTGTCGTCCCAGATTAGCCTGTGCAGTC
The DNA here is from genome assembly GCA_007657795.1 of Dreissena rostriformis. Classification (NCBI taxonomy): domain Eukaryota; kingdom Metazoa; phylum Mollusca; class Bivalvia; order Myida; family Dreissenidae; genus Dreissena; species Dreissena rostriformis. The sequence continues at coordinate 23,417 of VMBQ01003217.1, forward strand.
TGCACAGACTAATCAGGGACAACACTGTCCGCTTTAGTGGAATTTTTCATTCAATGGAAGTCTCTTCTAAAAAAAATCCAGTCTAGGCTAGAAGTGTTGTCCCTGATAAGCCTGTGCTGTCTGCACAGGCTTAATCTGGGACAACACGTTATGCACATGCTTTAAGCCCCTTTTCAATGGTTGACCTCCGTTTGTAGATGCCAAATGTGCTCCTGGACAATGACAACATTGTGGAAAGTTCTGATTCTGAGGAATGCAATGAGGATCAACCTTTCAAGCTCACAAGTAAATAACCCTTTTAGCGCTGGAACCAAATTTTAAAGGCCTTTGCAAACAGTTTGGATCCAGATGAGATGCCACAGAACGTGGCGTCTCATCAGGATCCAAACTGTTTGCTATTCTGATAGTATTCTTTGAAAAAAATCGAAGAAAATGCTAATTTTAGAAATTCAGCAGACGACATTTAAGCAGACGACTAATTTCCCAGCATGCAAAGGGTTAAAGAATGTGTTGTTTTTTGAACATGTGAGGTAACATGTTATATCTTCACTGGAATTGGAGACTATTTAAAATTTAATGCATTTTGGCTTAAAATTGTCCCCATTTAAATTATACAATCGTTACCACATTTTCTAAATCTTTGTGATGTTTTTGAGTAGTTTTAACATTAAAAAGCATTTATTTCAGCAAATTGTGTGATAATAGGAATTATTTCACTATATTTGATAGTTGTCTATATTTTATTAATGAAAATAAAATGTATTTCTGTATTGCACTGTGAAATTATCTGAGAAAAAAAAACAGTACAAAGTCTTAAATATTTAGAGGTTACTGTTGAAAATTAAAAAGAAAGTTTTACTCGACAATTGAAGCGACACCATTAAAAAAAAAAGAATTTTTTGCCATAGATCTATCTCATCGAAATTTGTTTAAATGAAAATTAAAACCATTAATCTTGTGTGTATTTTACATCAAAAAATGAATACTGCATCTGTGTTTTGGTTGGTTTTTGTTGCAGAGGGCAAGAAACAGAAGTATTTTCGGAATGGTCCGGGGGATAGGAAAATGCGTATGCCAGACCCGCAGGATTCAGAAACAGATACAAGTGACAGCCTGGAGATCCTGGAAGATCACGACAGGACAGAATATGACTTTGATGACATCGCTTATCAAAATGTATAGATTATGTACATGGAAAAAAAGCCCAAAAAATGTACAAAGGACTTGTGAAACAATGATTTTTTGCAGAAGTGAATGTTAGCTACAATTTTATTTTTTTCGATGATTTTAACCAGGAGCAGTTTATAAAATCACCAGTGTATGAAAGAGATTAGGAGCTCTAGTTAGTCCAATACTGCTAGGCATTGCTTGATAAATGCAGGATTTCATTTGGGCAAGATTATTTTTTAAGACAGCTCATTTGTAAGGAAGGATTGTAAGGTCGATTTAAAATCGTTATTTTCTGCAAATGCTTTAATGTTGTTGGCACTGTTCCACATTGGATCTTCAACCTTTAATTACAATTATTACAACATTCTTGGAAGTAAAGGGGGTAGACCGGAATNCTATTGATCAATCTCCTTATATAATTTTTCTTGAGTTGAAACTATTTTAATTTGACAGTTTGCTTGTAAGTAGCCAATTATTTTACTTCAGTTATCTACATTTACCATGTGACCCTCTGGGCATGGCCAGGTTTGAACCCTAGTGGAATTATTTGAATATATTTTTATAGAGGACCACTTATCTGATGTTACATATTAGTGTTGCGTTGTGAGAAAACTGGGAAAAATGCTTGTGCTTAAAATGTCATCCCAGATTAGCCTGTGCAGTTTGCACAGGCTAATCAGGGACGACAATTTCCGCTTTTATGGAATCTTTGTTAAAATGATGTCTCTTAGCAAAAATCCAGTTTACCGGTAGGCAGAAAGTGTCGTCCCGGATTAGCCTGTGCGTAATCTGGGATGACACTTTACGCACAAGCATTTTGCCCAGTTTTCTCAGAATGCACCATATATTAATACCAAAGCTTCAGACTCAGAGGTTCCAGGGATGATTTTGAAAATGATGCAGTTTTGACACATCAGCATAATTTGACCAAACTTTGTAGAGGACCGCTAGATAATTATATACCAAATATGAAAAAACAACATTTTTAAAGGTTTTCACTTGTGTTGGCATTCCCTTAGCCTTAGTGATTCTAGACAATAAGATTTTTTAAAAGATTTTTTCTTTATAAATCTTTATAAATCATAGACTGGTGAGCCCCAGGGCAAGCCTGTTTTGATACATTTGATACTTTGTAAAGGATCACTGGACGATTCTTTATACCAAATATTAAATTATAACATGACCCTTGCTCCAGGAGTAAAATAACGTAATGCTCAATTTTGTTTATTACACAGGTGTATTACACTAGTTATAAAACTGTGAAATGACGTCATTTTTTTAAAGAAATGACGTCTTTATTCCAGCGAATTTCTTCAGTTAAACTCTTTTTCAATGTAAATAAACGGTGAAAAGAGCATAAAATTACAAGAAAATTTGTTGGTTATGTTATAAATAGAACTTAGATGCGTGGTCATTTTGTATTGAATATATTAAACTCGTCATCTAAATAAAGATCTTTATTTATCTTTATTTAGAAGACTTGTTTAACAAATTCAATACAAAACGACCACTCAGGCAAGATCCTATATGTATTGGGCTCTGCAGTTTCAGACAAGAAGGTTTTATAAGGCCTTTAATATATAAGTCTTTCCAAATCTTGTGCACCACAAACTTGCGAGACTAGGCCAGTTTTGCCCCAGGGGAATAATTTGAACAAAGCTATTGTATATTATGGACATATGTTTAGCGGATGCAACATTTGCTCACTTAACTTTCTTAATCAATAGTATGCGTTTCTTTCGAAGGCTATGTGTTCCTTCTGGGCCCGAGGCTCCATTATGTGTGGACCCAGAGTGTGTCCCAGCACTTCTTCTTAATTAACTTCCAAGACTCAAGAAAGGATGGAAGAATTTCAATTAAAGCTGCAATTTCCATCTATATAGTTTCTATATTATAGCCAGTGCATTAATACTTAAAGGCTGTGTTCTTATGATTAATAATAATGTTAATATTGCATTATGTGTAAAAATATATTTTACATCATGTAATCATTGCTGTTTCCTTTTGTTCGCTACCCTGATATACTTAGGAAAAATCCTGTTATAAAGTTTTATATTGACAAACAAACATTTGAAATTATTTGGTTTTGCATTAGCCAGCATTACACCTCAAATATTTTGCTCTTTTTAAAGCCCCATTTATACCAAAAAACTATGGAAATTTCGTGAAGTATGTGGTAAAATAAAGTTACCCAATAAAAAATCAATGTTCCCTATAGCAATATCCAAAATTTCAAAGCCAGATGTGTTCTGGTAACAGATGTTTGTAGATACAAAATGCTTGTTTTTAATAGTTCATGTCACAATAAATTCCATTTTAATTTCCCACACTGATATCTATTCATACGACACATGAACACTAACATGGTACCATTTTAGTGTTCTTGTGTCGTATGAATAGATATATTTGCGGGAAATTAAAATGGAATTAATTGTCAAAAAAAACAACGTGCATTTTATATCTACAAACATCAATGTTACCAGACCACATCTGGCATTGAAATTTTGGCAATTGCTATATCAAACACTTATTTTTAATTTTTTAACTTTATATTACGAAATATTGAACGAAATGTTCGTTGATTTTGAGAAGTAATGAGGCTTTAAACGCAATACATTCCAAGGTCAGTAAGCTATCAGTCTGTCTGGATATCTTCCATGAAAGCCAGAATAGGCTATCAACATTTGCCCATTTGCTATTAATAACATACCCTGACTTCAATTTTCTTTTGAAAAGTATGGTATTTGATACTCGTTGAGATATAAACTTTTTTTTTTAAAACATCTTGATAAAATACTAACATAGCAATATGTCATAAGTGAATAACAAAGAACTTTTAAATGCATGACACATAGTATGATCTGATTTAGTATCATTCATATCTACATAAAACATGTGAAGTTTGAATATACATGTACTTGTATGAATGGATAATTGCTATATGTCTTATATTATGCAAATTATTGCATATACATATATAAGTGAAGAAAATTGCATTGGAAATGTGCTATGTAATACATAAAAACTGTAAAAACATGCTTTAAACATTGTATACATAAATATGCAATACACTACATAACAAACATTTCATCAGGTAGATGATTGAATACAAACTAAAATAACAACAACAAAAATTGAACAATTCTTGTCAATCTTATTTAGAAATGTAAATTATCAACCTGTATTTTTAACATCAGGATATGAGTCGAATATCTTTTTATGCCCCCTTTAAAAAAAAATGGGGTACCCCGTATATTGTTTTTTGCCTGTCTGTCTGTCATTCTGTCCTTAAACTTTAACCTTGGTCATAACATTTGCAATATTGAACATAGCAACTTGATATTTGGCATGCATGTGAATCCCATAGAGCTGCACATTTTGAGTGGTGAAAGGTCAAGGTCATCCTTCAAGGTCAAATATATGGCTTCAATGTGCAGTATTGTGTTTCTGACAAACACAGCTCTTGTTAATATATAATTTTTGTTTTTATATATCGCTAATCTGGACCTTAGTAAGGTAGTCTTTTCATTTAAAAATGTATTGTTTTCATTAGATTTATCTTGTGAACCTTGGTTTTCATCCCATCATGCTGCTAAGCAGTGCAGATAAATATAAGGTTAGCCTACGCATCTCATTTTGTAAATATGTTGCCTTTTTGGTTATATTTGTTATCTTGTAATATTTTGTATGTTAAACAATGATTTTTTGGAATGTTTGTTCCCATGAAAAATATTCAGTGGAGAGCATATTGGGGTTGCTTTGGTTGCTATTCCGTCCGTGCATCAAGTTTTCGTGAAAGTACTATTCTCAGTAACAATTTTGGTCGCTATTTCGTCCGTGCATCAAGTTTGCCTGTAAGTACTATTCTCAGTAACAATTGACAACGGTAGAACAACATTTTATTGTCATCTTCAATGACTGAACTAGACTGAACTTCATTTGGCTAAGCTCTCAATCTGGTTTAAAACCAAATGCTTTGCAATGACCGTTCCAATGCTGTGATCCCAGTTTGGATCATTTTATGTTTATAGTTACTGTTGTGTTATACAAGTTGTTAGTAAGAACAAACAATTCTCCTGATTGAGTTTCTGGAGTTAAGTTGTTTGCCTTATAGAATTATTTTTATGATACAATAACTTCTTTTTGTACAAATGTTTTCACCGTTGTATACACGTCTTAGTTACCTCTATTATTTCACATAAAGATATATGTATCAATAATTATGTTTTATCAAAATATGACGCGTTTGTTTCTTTCTTTATATTTTTCCTGTATAAATAATATGCATTAAATCGGTTTTAAATTTATATTATTTTCAAACGTGTTGTCTTGAAACATGTCAAATGTTCTACAAATCTCAGTTCATTTTACATTGTTTTATTAACCCTTTGCATGCTGTGAAATATGTTTTCTGCTAAAATGTCGTCTGCTGAATTTCTAAAATAAGCATTTTCTTCGATTTTTTTCAAAGAATACTATCAGAATAGCAAACAGTTTGGATCCTGATGAGACGCCACGTTCTGTGGCGTCTCATCTGGATCCAAACTGTTTGCAAAGGCCTTCAAAATCCGGTTCCAGCGCTCAAGGGGTAAAAGCCAAGATAACATGCGTCGCACCACTTCAACAGAATGCTTTCTCAACATCATGTTAACAGGCATTGTAAGCCTGGTGTCTCGCTGCCACGATTTTGGTTACAGTGAAATGATTGATCTTGAATCTTGTAATGAAATTCAGTCGGGTTGTACTGTGTCCCAGTTTCATTTTCCTTCGCACATCTTCATGCGTTTACGACTAGACTAAGAATATAAACGTCACTTGCAAGCCTTTGAGTTGAGTTTCAATCGTTTTGCAATACGTGTCGCGGTCTTGTTTTGATTTTAATCGTGTTGTGTATAAGCTAAGATAACAGACGATGTCAGGCGATTGTTCGTATTTCTCCTTTGACTAAATACACATTTAAAACGTGTAAACCTTAAAGCAGCATATATTTGTCGTGACTCATCGATTTTAAGATCACGATAATTTGCGCATATTCATGGCATTTATGTTGGCTGATTCGCAAACATGACCCAACGAAAATGAGCCGCGCTTTGTCGAAACCGGGCATAATACTTGTGCGTAAGTCCGCACAGGCTTATTAGGGTCGACACTTTCCGCTTTTATGGATGTTACGTTTAAAGGAAGTCTATTCTAAACGAAAATCCAGTCCGGGCGAAAAGTGCCGTTACTGCGCAAGTATTAAGCCCGGTTGTCCCAGAGCGCTGCTCAAATATCGAGGGTTGAACGGAAGACTGTCGTAACTCATAGTAAATAAAGAAGGAGATACAACAGTTTTCCGTTCAGCCCTCGATATCTGTTGCTTAAATGTGTGTGTTGAATTGTTGCCGCTCGTCAGTGATCTCGCGTAGGCAGCGTCTGTATACAATACACGTGACGTATGCTTTAGGCTCGTGGACCTCTGTTTTTCATTTCTATGGTTTTCCAGACTGACGCGACTTGTGCTCTACGTATCAACAATAACGTTTTGATAAAACATAATATGCATTTGAATGTAATACAACATCAATTAAACACTTCACGTGATGGCATTCAAATTGTGTATACGAAAAACTAAATGCACAAAATTACAAAATAAACTTTGAACAAAAGTATAAAAAAAAACATAAAATAATTATGGTATTATTATATTTAATTTAACGATGGTATTATTATATTTAATTTAACGAAGAACGTGTATATGTCAGATGAAGAATCGTTTAAACCTTTTTAACCAGGATTTATAGGGAAATAACACCAATGACAGATACTAGAAGTGTACTGCTACTAACTCCAAAGGCAAATACTAGCAGTTCACTGCTCATACGAACGGCAACTACTAGCGGTTTACTGCTCATACGAACGGCAACTACTAGCGGTTTACTGCTCATACCAATGGCAACTACTAGCGGTTTACTGCTCATACCAATGGCAACTACTAGCGGTTTACTGCTCATACCAATGGCAAATACTAGCGGTTGACTGCTCATACCAATGGCAAATGCCAGCGGTTTACTGCTCATACCAATGGCAACTTCTAGCGGTTTACTGCTCATACTAATGGCAACTACTAGCGGTGTAATGCTCATACCAATGTCAACTACTAGCGGTTTACTGCTCATACCAATTGCAACTACTAGCGGTTTACTGCTCAAACCAATGGCAAATACTAGCGGTTTACTGTTCATACCAATGGCAAATACTAGCGGTTTACTGCTCATACAAACTGCAAACTGCAAATACTAGCGGTTTACCGCTAATTTAACCAATAGCAAATACTAGCGGTTTACTGCTTATACCAATGGCAAATACTAGCGGTTGACTGCTCATACCAATGGCTAATACTAGCGGTTTACTGCTCATACAAACTGCAAATACTAGCGGTTTATTGCTCATACCAATGGCAAATACTAGCGGTTTACTGCTCATACAAACTGCAAATACTAGCGGTTAACTTCTCAAACCAATGGCTAATACTAGCGGTTTACTGTTAATTACACCAATGGCAAATACTAGCGGTTTACTGCTCATACAAACTGCAAACACTAGCGGTGAACTGCTCATAAAAATGGCAAATAGTAACGGTTTACTGCTAATTACACCAATGGCAAATACTTGCGATTAACTGCTCATAAAATGGCGAATACTAGTGGTTTACTGCTCATACGAATGGAAAATACTATCGATTTACTGATCGTACCAATGGAACAACTAGCGGTTTGCTTCTCATACCAATTGCAAATACTAGCGGTTGACTGCTCATACCAATGGCAACTTCTAGCGGTTTACTGCTCATACGAATGGCAAAAACTATCGATTTACTGATCGTACCAATGGAACTACTAGCGGTTTACTGCTCATACCAATGGCATATACTAGCGGTTGACTGCTCATACCAATGGCAACTACTAGCGGTTTACTGCTCATACCAATGCAAATGCTAGCGGTTTATTGCTCATACCAATGGCAACTTCTAGCGGTTTACTGCTCATACCAATGCAAATGCTAGCGGTTTATTGCTCATACCAATGGCAAATACTAGCGGTTTATTGCTCATACCAATGGCAAATACTAGCGGTTTATTGCTCATAGCAATGGCAAATACTAGCGGTTTATTGTTCATACCAATGGAAAATACTAGCGGTTTACTGCTTTTACCAATGGCAAATAATAGCTGTTTACTGCTCATACCAATGGCAAATACTAGCGGTTTACTGCTCATACCAATGGCAAATACTAGTGGTTTACTACTCATACCGTTTAGACGATGCTTCATTTTGATAATCGAATAATGCTTTTTATTTGTGTTCCTATAACACGTTAATAGACTGTGCTCGGAATTCGACCAATCGCTAGTTATAACAACTTATTAATTACAGATATTTAAAATTGTTTCACATGAATATTCGCATACTGGCAAAAGATGTGAGGTTACTTTAATTTGAATGATGAAACATAACCTCACGGACTTATGTAATTGGTTATAGAGTTAAAAATGAATTAATAAATGTACATCAATTGGTGTGTTTCAGCGATACAAATTTAATACTTAGACTTCGAATTGCTTGTGTAATAAACGTTATTTTCTGATGTTTTAGCACTTGAGATATTAAGCTTAAAATTATTAATGACATACATGTAATTCGAACTAAACCTGCTAATTACTAGTACCGGTATATAAACTTAAGGTAGCGCAACCGTGATGGGCACCGTTCCAAATATAATATAATGTTTTATTTTTTTTAATCAGCATCATTCCACTGAACTACATGCACATTTTTAGGTTGGCTTTCCATGCTTTTTCAAAATCATCCCCACGCTCGGCTTTTGTCCAGTTTATTTGCACCCCTGGGATATGTGAAAGTTCCATAATTCATCCAGATTTCCAACTATGGGCATGCAGTTGGTGTGTACATATGCAGTAAAGGTGTTTAAAGTTAAAAAACAAGATGAAATAAGTATTGTTTTACGGACATTTATTGTTTATAACTTGTTATCTATGGAAGAGCGCCATGAAATTTATGTGGTTTCAGCAAAGTAGAAATTGGGTTGGTTAAAAACAAAGTGTCATACATTTCAAAATAGCTTCATTTAAGTAATATTTTGAACTTAGTTTTTATAGATACACTATATACGGCAAACATACCAAGAAATAGACAGATTTACCATTTACTTTTTGAAATAAAAATAAAAATGCAACATGCCTGATTCGTATTTTCAGCAGTAAATCACCCAATTTGACCATTACGTTGTTTTAATTAAAAAAAAATGAAGAATGTGCATTAAAATTGCAACATATTCAACAATAAACATAGCTTATATGCTATATTAAATCAAATTACGTTAGAAAAGAAATAAAACGCGTCGCAAAAGTATGCGGTGTCGGCAGGATTCGAACCTGCGCTGGAAGATCCCAAAAGATTTCTAGTCTATCACCTTAACCACTCGGCAACGACAACTTCACACTATCACCTGCATAAATAAGATATCCATAAGTAAACAGGTAAAAAGGCTCTTCGATCTTAGAATAAATCGCGGGAAATCATTACGGATGCGCTACCTAAAACTCAATAACATTTGAATGAACTATGGCTTTGAGAACGGGTAGAATGCACATGCAAAGCGCATGCATGCATAAATAGTTGTTATAGGTAAAGATATGCATTCCATTTCACAGATAATGTAAAACTATTTATAAATGGATACGTATATAATTCGGCAGGAGAAAGTCAGTTTTCACGTGCACAAGGAGACAAAAAAAAAATATATTCAAACACTTTCACATGAATGTTCAAGCCGATGGAGAGCTTTACGCATGAAAGTAATTAATTATTATGCTCTTATCCATGGATTATCTGGTCTAAAAGACTATTAAAATGACAGTTCTGAATTCACTCATAAAATATATCAACCATACTTATATGTTAATCAAACAACGCACGACTCTCCAGCTCCCGTAGGTACATGGTATGTGACGAATGCACTACGTCCCAATACACTTGGTTTTTCACTCGCGACAACCATTTTTCCACATGGGGCCACATGCCAAGTTTTGTCCCCAGCCATTCAGTTTGCACCAGAATCGTAGCAACGTAAGTGTCAGCTATTGTGATTCTATTTCCCGTGAGAAACGCCGATTTTTCCAAGTATTTCTTTTCCAGCAGTTCTAAATGATGACTCAGCTGTTTCAGTCCATGTTCAATTAAAGCCTCGTTTGCACGCTCATCCGGAAGTGCGTATTTATCGAGGAATTGTGGGTAAATGTAGTTAAAGCCAACTGCCCTGAAATGATACAACGATTTGCTCAAAGTATTACGAAACTTTTTATAACATATGATATCATTTAATATTCTTTATAGTATTCGACGCGTGTGTTTCCAAGAACCCACAGACCCTAATTTTTCGTGCCGACCCGAAATTCTGCTATAGAATTCAACGTTGAGTTTCGATAATTTTTGCTTAATTCGATCATATTCACAAAATTAACTTTAACTTTGAACTATATATAAGTTATAAATAGATTTAAACGATTTCTGTAATTAATTATCCTTATTTTACATGGAAATGACTTGTGTATATTAAAAATAAGTTAATGAAAAAAACGTTTTGCCGACTTGCCTTCAATATCTTTTGCGGTTTTCATGGAAAACTACATAATGTCTGAACACATGAGATCGTGTATTATCAGAAAGTTGATTTAGAAGGTTCTGCTGACCTGTGCAGTTCCGAGTTGGCCCAGCTGACGATGGACTCGCTCGTCATTCTCGTCTGCATTGTGATTCCATATCCGGCGTGGTGGGTGTAGGTCGTGGCAAGGTACGTCAGAATGGCCGGTCTGTCGGCAAAGTGAAAAACACAATTTCAGAATGGATACTTATATAGGTTTGAAATATGATACCATCATAAACGGATTGAAACTTGACTAGTGACAGAGTGAGTACAAATACTCAGTCTGTTGTGTATGAACGCAACGAAGAAAGTATCAAAAGTATCTTCAACTTTTTGTTTTTCATATATATATGTATGTATATTTGTAAGTATTATAGAACATTTGACAAAACAACCCAATGAGACCACAAATAATGACACTTTAAATTACCTCTATTGGATATTCGACCCCCGATTTGTTCCGTGTCTGTCGGTTATTCAAGATAATAATTAGAAATTGAAATTGTAAACATCGACCGGGTGATTACTTTAATTTTGGCAATTTTGGATAATTACCAACCATTAAAAACATAGTGATGTCGCAAACTAATTAACTTATTAACACGTGAATAATTCCATATTCAGTAACGTTTCTAGCACGGCACGCTGATGACAACCGCGATATAACTGATCTGGTTCGATACAATTATCAAACCATACTTTGGCTTATTGAACAGAATACCTTTACTGAACTTAAAATTCTAACAATGTAGAAAGAGGTTTGCGCTAGACATTCAAATCAGCAGACTAGTTCATATGTGGATATTTCAAATTTCATAATTTCTATTTTTATGCAAGCTTGACGACTAGCAATATAGGCAAGTTTATCAGTGACTATTGTTTGTAACTACTAAATTAGATTAAGGATAATTAACTTAATAATAATTTTAGATTTGACTCCCACATGTGTTAAAATGTCTGCAATGAAAATGAAGATAGCTTTGCACATGTGTACATGACTAACCCGTCAAAGACGACATAGTCGCCGTCAACGATAATTGGGACCTCCCGGTGGGGCTGCTTCCGTACCACATCCGGTAGCTGGGACTCCCCTTGCGAGAAATCAACGTCCACCAGTATGTGGGGGATGTTGTGCTGAAATGCATTTAGAAACACTATGAATGCCTGTCATGAATACTTTTTGACAGACGGACATTTTAACGGGGTTTTGTTCTATAGCTCGCAAATATTAGCCTTATTAACCTGACACTGACCATACTGAATGAATAGGGATAATACACGTTTTCGAGGGCATGATCATCTGCGGGCGCTCGAAAAATCCGTTCCTGTCCGAGTGCGTACGAACGGATTTTGAGAGCGCCTGCAGATGATTATGTCCGAGAAAATGTGTATTTTCGCTATTATTTCATAAACAAATCACACATACCAACATAAATTAAAATAACATTGAAAACAATATGTCTTGTTCATTCGACATCGACAAAATAATTCGCTTATTTCATATGACGTCATACAGTTCAAGTTTGTGTTTTACATATGCCTCACTCGGCCATCATCAGAAACGACGAGGCATTACCCTCAGATAGGCAGTTTTCGATTTAAAATGTGTTTAAACAGTGCATTAATGCAAATTTGAAATGCAGCCGCGCCAAGTAATAAATAAGGAATTATTTTGGAATTTACTGGTCGTGACGGTAAATATATCGTCAGAATAAGTCATTACTTAGGGAAGTAACTGCGCGTGGACCAGTTTATGGATATGAAAAACACATAACAGGGCTTGAACGGCACGTGAATCGCCTTGTTAATACACGATTTCTCCCGTTCAAGCCCTCCTTTTGCCAGGTTTCTGCACCCCGCCAGACGGCATTATAGATAGAGTTTATGCAATAATATAATTATAAAGCTACGACACTTACGTTTTGCATGGATATTAAAATACTGTTACCATGACTAGTGTCCGTACTGGAATCTAGAATAATCGATTGAACTGTACCTCACTTATATTGTTAAGGACTGATAAAACTCGTGCAACACGTGGACGAACACAAAGTATACAAATATGGGAAACAATCCAAGCGTATAGTTTACGTTCGTAGAGATCGAGGGTATCGGGTCAATCACATCGAGGTATATGAATGCGTAAATTGTAATAATGGAACGTAATTATTTTGGAAGAGCGCACAAAAGGCATTGTGTATCCATGTATCTATGAATAGTAACCATTTTCTATTTAGCATTTTCATGAATAAAGAACGCTAAGTCACCTTTCATATTAAATTGGTTTACATCTCCGAGACCGAAAATTTTAAATCTTGTGTCAATGTTTGCACAAAGAATATAAATACATTGGTTAACTATTATTGGCCTACGTACATATCCCGTTATAAAACAATATTATGCGTCAAATAAGTCAACGGTCTAGTAGGTCATTTTTAATGCACATAAGTTATGTCATAGAAAAGCTCAGACCCGTATTGGGGTAATAAAGCTCATCTATTTCAACGATATGGTCGCCTAAAACACAAATGTTTTAAATATTAAGAGGCATTTGCGTTTAACCACTGACACATTTCTTCCACACCACCACCAAAAAAATTATAGCAAGTTTTGCGACACATTACAACTAAATAACAACAATGAACAACATCAGAAACTAGACAACAACAACAACAGCTTATCAACAGTAGCAATTCAACAACAACCTCTTTAACAACAACATATACAATCAAAACATTATCAACAAAACATTGTCTGCAACGCAATCTTAACAACAACCAAATAACAACACATGATCCATAACATTCAAACATCATCGCCAACAATAACTAAACAACAACAACGAAGTAAATGAATAAAACAAAAACAACTAAACAACTACTAAAATAAACTGCCTCTACAACAACAATCCAACCAACAACTTACAATAACTTTAACCATCAAAACAACAGAAGATAAACCTCGTCTTAATAGAAAAAAAAACACAAAAGCAGAACCAACAACAAACACAATAATAAAAAAATAACAACAATTATACCTCAATCGTCACCTTACCTGCAGCATGTAGAACCAGACGGCGCGGCACGCCGGATAAATGCGAACGAGGTAGAGTTCCACGGGCCGCCGGTGGAAGCTGTTGTGGCCCTCCTTCATACTCGAGGAGAATACCATTGAGGAGTGACGGCGGCTGAGGAACTTGTTGGCGAAGAGGGCCGCCTCCCGGTCGATGGGGTCTTCGTCCTCGGCGTCGGAGTGGGGCGTTTCGCCGTTTTCTTTCGATTTTGCATGTTCCATGTCTGACAGTGTTTTTTTATGATTTTTGTTACACAAATATCACTGTTAATGTATATATTTTTTACCGATATTCGCCTGATGTATACAACAATTCCAGATGTTGTCATTAACACTACGTAATTGATTATAAATTCAAATTGCACTTGACGTTAACGTCTGGTCCTGAGACGGTGTTCCTTGTTGCGACCACAATCTGCATATTAAAAATCGACAATCAAACAGTTATGGTCAATGTAAAGGCATTCAGTAATTATGGACATGCGTTCAATGACAAAGACAACTTACCACCGTTTAAGATTTCATTTTACGCATGAAATTCTGTCAAAAATCTTTTGATTATTTTGTTTATTTTATAAACTTTGATTTAACTCGTTCATATGGAACGATGTAGGCTTCTTAAGACACTTTGAGTCAAATTCATGGGTTTAACTATTAATTTGTAATCTTCAATCGAACTCAAAACCTCTAGATCGCAAGGTAGACATCAAATTTTTCTTCATATCATCGGAGTCATCCAAACATTATTTTTTAAATATCCATCACCCGTTTTATCCGATATGACCGTATAGATCAGAACACGATAGATATCCCTTGATCGCATAGATTGAATCTTATCGCTTTACCAAACGCAAAGCCTAACATGCGTGCATGCACTGTATTTCTTTTCTTAAGTCCTTAAAATTCAATAGATAATAGAAGTCTATAGATATTCGGCATACTACTTAGTGAAAATACTGATGTCACTGGGGATAACTTTGCTCATGCATACGGCAGATATATTGGGAAAGCTTGATGTAGACACCGACACATATATTTTTAACGATAAAAATAACTGATTCTTACATGATTAGGATAAAAAAAAATATCAAAATACGAATAGCACAAATAACAATTCGATGAATAATTCTTAACAATCCATGCACGACCATATTTCTGGCTATTAAAAAAAAATTAAGTTCTTTCTCTTGTCTGGCTACAAATAATATGACAGGTTCAATACATATGATTTAACCTGATAAACGGTTCTAAAAATATATGTTATGAAACAACAACACTGTGCTTTTTTTTTACCAAGTACCACTGTAAAATATCACTCACTATAGATATATCCACGAATACAACTTCCGTTTTACTAAATAGCGTTCCGTTCGTTCAGACCTCCCTGTGTATGTCTTTGTGAAAGTCATTTCATAAGAATCTTAATCCACAACGTGTTTATATCCCAACAAACACTTGCAGAATGAACGGAATTTTAATAACCCACGCGATTTTACACTTCTATTAGTCTGCATTATCGTCTATGAAATTTATAGCAGATACAAGGATAGCAAATAATCCTGAACACAAACACGGTTTATAATAAGTTACTTTTAATGGTTCGATAATGAAGTTTTTCCCCACGTGTTTGTCACGATATGATGTGTGTTTAGGCCCTAAGGACGAAATGAAAAAAATAAATCGCGAATGACTAAAGAATGAACAGTTACTGCAGAATCCACATTAAACAGAAGTGCATTGTCGTTCTAATTGCATTTGTAGTGTTTGTAAGGAGCTGACTTTAACGCATTTATGCCTAGCGTCTAGAAAAAAAGGCATTGGCAAACAGCGTAGACCCAGATGAGACGCCGCAAGATGCGGCGTCTCATCAGGGTCTACGCTGTTTGCTTAAAGGAATTTCTGTGAGAAATAGTCTAAAAATAGAAATAAATATACCAGACATCTCTAATTTTGGAAATAAATGGATCCAATTTAGAAGGATGGGAGAGTCCACTTGGCACAAATGGGTTAATCAGATTTGTTCGGTTGGAAATGATTTAAATCTCTGGCAATAGTTTTTTTTTCAATAACAGTTAATGTAATCTGAAGGTTGAAAATCCATAGACGAGTAGGGTTTTATCTGAATATTGGTTTTTAAAGCACAATGACATACACCGAATCGAGAATATCTGAGTTTATATCTTGTTTGATCCAATATACAGTCACTACAGTCTGCAAGCATTTCAAGGCCGAATTAGCCACATTGTTAAAGTATTGAGCGCTGGTGATAAACACTGTTATGTACGGAATCCGGATAGTGCGATCTATAATCTCGCCCTTCTTTCATCAAGGGCGACACTACACACGAAGCGTAACACGATATTTTGCGCGACACACGAAGCGATACACGATATTTTGCGCGATACTCAAAGCGACGCGCCAGAATGTACCACGAAATATCGCCCTTGTGTAGGTAGCCCAAAAGGCGATATATCGTGGTAAATATCGCGTGTTGTTTCGTGTATCGCGCAAAATATCGTGTGTCGCTTCGTGTGTAAACTTAATCAAAACCATAACCAGTTTAACAATTAAAATGTCAGCGCATTTGGTATTTTATTTTAAGTATGAACACACTATGATTATGAGGATATTCTTTTTGCAACATACTGTATGGTCTTTGAAAATCTGACATTTGCATAATTTGCATTAAATAGAAAGCGCCGAAATAAGTACATACGGTTGTTGAACAAGAATACTTCAGTAATTGTATGGCCCTTTGAATTCAGATCAATATTATTGAACTTAATGTTACAATGCTGTGCATAGTATCGGATTGAAATATTTACACTCAATGTCTCAATTTGTAGACTCTGGCGAGCATTACAGTTATTGAAAAAAGCACGAATAAATGTATGGTTTCAATATAACTTAATAAAGTATCTTTACATCCATCAGAATACACAATTTTGTGTTACTTTATAACACGCGAATATGTTTTTAAAAATTCATCCAAACCAAATGTAACAAAGAACTGAAAATAAGCAAGCTACATCGTTTCCTGTTAAGCAACAAATAAACAAGCACAAGTCATTCACGTTCATTCCTTATTACATATTTATACTAACTGACCACTTATTTGTTTAACCTTATTTAATAAGTTATGATTTTTTAAAGCTTACACCTTCGAATAATTGTGAATCAATCCATATGTACATGTGTAGTCTCAACGAACATTACACCTCAAATATAAACACAAGTGTACTTGAAAAACACAACACAAACACCCACTTTAGACATTTCCATTGTAAAATTTGCTAAATCGAAAGCAAATGCTTCGTTGAAAACTTGAAGCGATAAGCGAATGACAACTTGCAGTAAATTGAACAATTATGTTCATTTTCTATGAAAAGAAAATTGAAGAATTATTGGAAGGAAAGGCAACTTACAAAAAGTATAAAATATTGTTTGTTTCCTCTAACCCGCCCGACCCAAATTTCTCGTGCCCATCCTAAACTGTTTATATTATATTATAAGTAAATGTTTGAATCATTTTTTGGTGCATTCGATCATATTCGCTAAATTTACTTTCAGATATAAAAAANAAAAAAAAAAAAAAAAAAAAAAAAAAAAAAAAAAAAAAAAAAAAAAAAAAAAAACAACAACAACAACAACAACAGCGCAAACATCATCAGCAGAGCATGCGAATTCTTATAACACATGGACATTGAGACATGATTTAAGTTTGAAAACGTTCTAATATGTAATACATTCTACATGACATAGTTACCTTGAGTGCATGGCCACCCATTGGTCCTTCCGCGATTAAAAATATAAACAGATTTGTGAATGTTAAACGGGCTCGATTATTTCCAGCTCTGATTATATCTCTGACCTTTCTTCTATTAAAAATGTGTGTTGTTACTGTTTGTCCTATTAACTCAGTTCATAAAAAAATTGTGGAATGTTTTTCTTGCCAGGTGAGGGTGATTTTAAGCAGGTGTTATGTCGCTATTTATTTCTAAAATGAAATACATCTGCATTAAATATTTGTATGTCGCTATTTATTTCTAAAATGAAATACATCTGCATTAAATATTTATATGTCGCTATTTATTTCTAAAATGAAATACATGTGTACACATCTGCATTAAATATTTGAATTATCACCCGAAATATGCATTTTTCCGGATTATTTATTAGATCACACTGAAGATTAAATAGTACAGTTCAACAACCTAAATGATGATGTTAAAAAAGATCATATTCAAGCTGCATGCTGTTTTCAAACAAATAATTTATCCGCAACGCCATATTGAAGCTTTCATGTTTATAAATGTTTTTCTGACCCTGGCGCGTCAAAGGTTCGACGAATCCATTTTAAATCGATAAAAAGGTATCTTACACATGGTATTATTAGCAATACTAGACAACTTCAACGTCAAATCAAGGTGGCAAACACAATCTATATGCCTGCTAAGTGTAGATACTGACCGCATCTGTTTCGGTCCCGGAAGTATCACCCCTATATGAGTCGCGTTCTGAGAAAACGGGGCATAATGCAAATGCGTAAAGTGTCGTCCCAGATTAGCCTGTGCAGTCTGCACAGGCTAATCAGGGACGACACTTTCTGCCTAAATTGGATTTTTGCTAAGAAGAGACTTCATTTAAACGAAAAATGTCATAAAAGCGTAAAGTGTCGTCCCTGATTAGCATGTGCGGATTGCACAGGCTAATCTGGGACGACACTTTACGCACATGCATTATGCCCAGTTTTCTCAGAACAAGGCTCATATAATCTAATCATAATCTATCTCAATCAATAGGGTATCAAAATATACTTAAAATGACTGCACTCTGCAGCAGCACAGATATGAGATAGACCTTATTATAGGATGTGGCGCAATATTTATGGCAAGGAACCAATTGCCAAACAGTGAGGAACAAGACAAATGTTCTAGACAAGAAACTCAAGAACACAACAAACACACAAAAACTGGGCCAACGCCTTGGAACGGCAATTGCAAAGCTGAACAATACGTCCAGATTAACATAAAGTCTGTTCAATATTGTGTTTGTTTACTACGGAAGACCGTTAGGGCCATCTTGGTTAAACATTAAAATCCAATGTGATAGTGCGATAGTACGATGGCGACAATGCGATAGTACGATGGCGACAATGCGATAGTACGATGGCGACAATGCGACAATGCGATAGTGTGATAATACGATGACGACAATGCGATATTACGATGACGACAGTGCGACAATACGATGGCGACAGTGCGACAATACGATGGCGACAGTGCGATGGCGACATTGCGATAGTACGATGGCGACAATGCGATGATACGATGGCGACAGTACGATATGACACTCGCATTGTCGCCATCGTACGATCGCATTGTCGCCATCGTACGATCGCATTGTCGCAATCGTACTATCGCATTGTCGCCATCGTACTATCGCATTTTCGCCATCGTACTATCGAATTATCGCCCTCTGGATTTTAATGTGTAACCACGATGGCCCTACGGTATTCCGTAGTTTACAATAAGCAATTTCGTAACCTGTTCACTGTAAGTAATCGGAAAATTATTTATTCAAACTGGTAAATTAATATTATGAATTACGTCTACAAATGTAGCCTTAAAACTGTTACTATACATAAAACAAAGGGTGCAACAGTTTACTCGCAACTGCTCTATTGCATTTAAGTTTTAATGATACGGAGACAATCTTAAAGCAAGAGTGATGAGCTTCATCCATGAAATGTGTTGGTTATGGCCTTCGAAGTTTGAAGTGTAAAGTTTTATTTAATATCATGTAAAGTAATGCATACTGTGGCCGTTCCCAGTCAAGAATTACTAAGGTTTCGATCGATATGGTTACACTTATAACTGATCTTGCAATAATAGCTAGTGGTGTATATTATACAACGCGAAAATACGTACGTTCAATAAAAAAAGCTTAATATATATTACAAACTATTCGAGATGGGTGGTTCGAATAATAAATATAACCCGTTGTCCCTATTTAGCTAGCGAGAGAAGAAATTGAAAAAAAAAGTTCAACATACACTTACAACGAGACAATCGATTGTAGTTCCTATTAAAATGCTTAAATAATTACTCAATCGTTCATATCATTGTGATACAAATATAATAACCCAATCAGGACAATAACAGCTAACCACAGCCATATAATTGAAAGCGTATTTGGAAAAATCAGTCTTACCATTCTTACAATTATTGAACACAACCCATCACCACCAACATCATTATTTTAGTCAATCTTGGCCTTACACTTCTAAAAGGTTTTTATTATACCCTAGTTTTAACTCGACTCAACTTAGTTTATTAAGTAAATAATTTTGGCCCAAAATACACAGTATATTACACAAAAGATAGCATATGTTTGTAGTTGCGTTCACATCATCTTACATATAATATATATATCAACGTGTTAAATTGTATTCATAAGATGATTCACATACTTACATAATTTCAATAGTGTACCATTATCTGTTGTGCTTATCAGAATCTAAAAGGCATGTACAGTATTTCCATCCGTATATCAGTTCTAAAGAAATTCTCTACGGACAACGTCATATTTACTCCATTGAAAAAAAAGCACTATATTCAAAATCAATAACATGTATATACATCATTTTTGTTAAAACAAAAATTACATATTCTCAAATTATATGCAACATGCCACTGTCTACCAACTTCACTACTTAGTTTTTGATTGGAGCACCTAAACTTAGTAAAAGCTGCCATATATTTTAGAGGAATTTCCAACTGCAAATGCATTTCAATGTTAAGAAGAGACTTATAATTCTTATCATGGTTACCAATAGATGCATTGCTTATGTCATTGTGCAAATTCTGGGTGACGCAATCAATTATACGCTGACGAAAATTGTATACAAATAAATCTACGTTGCCTAGTCAAGATAAATATAAGAAACCACCACCAGCAGAATCATTTTTGTGGTAAATAAATTGTCTTACACTTCTCGCAAGCAATTCTTTTACACTTGTCATGAGAAATATAAGATATCACCATCATCAACATGATTGTTTTATTAAATCATCGTGGTGATGTTATATAATTCACATGGTTAAGGTAAAATATTGGCAGACGAACCTATTTGCTAAAATAATCACGTTGGTGGTGGTGTTTTCTTATATTTCTCATGAATAGTGTAAAAAAAAATACATGTGAAAAGTTTTCGACCATTTTAATGACTAAAATAATGATGCTGGTTGTGGGGATATCTGGCATCAAGTCGGCTTAAGATGACCAAGTTGAATTATATATGGAATAAAAATAATGTCTAACACAGCTGTGCATTATATTTATTTATTTTATGCTTTCCGGTGGTTTATAAAGAAATATTAGTGAATTACAACGGATAATTCACTGTTCAAACAGTGACAAATAACAGTGACAATTATCGATAATTTTGTTGACGAAATGACGTCGTTATTCTAGCGAAATTCTCCGGTTTAACTCTTTTACAATGTAAATAAACGGTTAAAAGCATACAGTCAACAAAAAGAAAATTTGTTGGATTCGGTGGATAAGTTCGGTATTGTAATGCTTACATTGTTATACTTTTGGAAATATATGAATGCAACAATGAAGGAGTTAAATATTTTAATTATGTATCTGAATAGCATGTAGAAAACGCGCCCAATTAATTACTCTGCAGATATATTGGAGATAAATGTGCACACTGGGATCGCGCGCATTGTTATCATATTTGTGTAATTATCTACAAACTTTAATTTTCGTTTGTGTTGATTATAATCACGACTTACTCATGTCTATCCTATAGTAGGTGATAATGAATTAACCCTGTGATCACTTAACAGTAAGGTTCAAGTCGAAGTCATGCGATCACAAGAAAAAGAAATTAGACGACGATAAGATTGATTGTTTCTTCTCGATTTACTTTGTGATGCTATTTTTATAATTTTGTATTCATGGCAGAATAAAAATGTATACGAATTTAAATATGAAACCCACATTATATTTTAACTTGCATTGATGATTATCTGATTTCATTACGACTGCATGCATGTAATCGTTCATCTGCATATACTTTGCTTTTTTAAGTTTAAATGGCTTATTTCCCGGTGAACACACTTCGCTAGTTCACAGATATTATTTTGCATCTACGATTCTCTATGTTGGATACGATAAAAACAATAAATACCATGCACGTTTGCTACACATTTGTCATGTCATTGGTTAAAACAAATAACATGTACATCTACATGATTTTCACCTGAAACATTCGAATTAAAGCTCCATACAACAGGGATATACTTGAGGAAAAAAGTAACAAGACAAAAAAAACCAATAACAGCATCAACACACATGTTGCAAACATGCCCTCAAAACAAGATTTCTTAATGCGCTTACAAATTTAAGTAATAACTTTTAACAACCATAAATAATACACATTTGAAATGACATACCTTTCGTGCATTTCAACCCACTACATCCGATATTATACGTGACAAGATTAATTTGCGAATTTTAAACAGTTTAGATTATATCAATCTTTGATTATATCTCTGAAATTGACCTCCCTTCCATTTAAAAACGTGTGTAGCTCTATATAACAGTTCCTTCTATTTAGTTCATTTGGAAATGGTTAAGTGTTTTGCTATCACATACAAACCATGCCATGGAATTCATTGTGCCGCACAAAAATAAAAAAGAGCATTTTATATCTTGTTAAATCTATGTTACCAGATCACATCCAGATCGAGCTGAAATTTTGGCTATTGCTATAAGGAACACTGATTTTTTATACGTTAACTTTATTTTACGAACTATATAACGAACTTTTCGTTGACTTTGAGCGTTCTATGTGTCTTTAAATACCCTGCTACTGATATATAATACATTTACAGTATACATTTACAGTATTGGTACTGACTTGATTTGTGA
The DNA here is from genome assembly GCA_007657795.1 of Dreissena rostriformis. Classification (NCBI taxonomy): domain Eukaryota; kingdom Metazoa; phylum Mollusca; class Bivalvia; order Myida; family Dreissenidae; genus Dreissena; species Dreissena rostriformis. The sequence goes on from VMBQ01003217.1 coordinate 46,310, forward strand.
AATATGTTTCCATCCCATGACCAAACAACCTGATTGTCCTTTATATTGTCATCATTACCTTTTGATTGATTTCTGTTGGATCTTCAACGACGTAAACTGCTTTCTATTGACCATACAAATGATCTGTTTAACTGTATGTATAAGTACAAGAGCTTTACTTTCGTGTCAAATCAATGTCAGTTTTCTTTACTCAAGGCCTTGGTGGACCGTACTATGTTCATTTTCTGACTCGCCACTAATTTGACTGATATCTATTCATACGACACATGAACACTTACATGGTACCATTTTAGTGTTTTTGTGTCGTATGAATAGATATATTTGCGGGAAATTAAAATGAAATTAATTGCGTCACAAAAAATAATAATAACGTGCATTTTATATCTTCAAACATCTATGTTACCAGACCACAGCTGGCGTTGAAATTTCGGCATTTGCTATATTGAACATTGATTTTTTTTTTTTTTTAACTTTATTTTACGAAATTTCGTACGAAAATTTCGTTGATTTTGAGTAGTAATGGGGCTTTAATTCTATTCATCCATAATCCTATTCGCCTTATAATCTGAATGATGTATGAGAGATAGTCAGTAAGAACATGGTATGCGTGAGTTAATCAGTGGCGAGATGTTTGCATGATTTTATGTGAATTGAAATTATTTCCACTTGTACTATCTTTGTAACTTCACTGTTTGTGTCACGAAAAAAGACACATCTATAACTTTTAGTTGTAGATCATCGCAGATCTAGTATTTTAGTGAAGATATTATATGTTTCCTGACCATCATAATTACATAATCATAATAACCAATAAACCGAGGAAAAACATATGGATGCGTTTATATTTATGAATCATATGAGAACCCATTTACATATCTAATGAAAATTTTTCACTATCTACTGAAATGAATTTAAAACTTACATCTATCATGAATCTTCAATTACAACAATGTTGTTTTCACATTGCACAGAGGTGTGCCTCAAAAGTGCTAAATTGTTCCAATATTATTCAATATATTACTATTGGGACGAACCCACCACCCCTTTTCTAAACAACATTCAGTGGCACGAAACAACAGTGTGACGAAACCTCCATAATTTTAGCTCTTTGAGCAAATGCAATTGTTATGGTGGTTCTTTCGTACAAAATGTTAAAGGTTTTACATTAAATTGAATTAGTATATTGTGACCTAAACCAGCAACGCCAGATACGGAAACACCCGAGTTTTCGCCGTGGACGTTCGTTATCGCCCGGCAACGAATTAGATTTCTTGCTGCCAACCTCCGCGCAGAGATTTGACTGGAACCAGCATAGCATTGTATGTGAGAGAAAGGAACGACAACTCTTCATGGACATTGTCTTGCTGCATGTTAAACTTTATGCCTCGGTCACACTGTCACGAATCAGAGCTACGAACGAGCTACGAATACTTTTCGGCACAGTTCGTAGCTATCCTTACTGGACCGTGGCTCTCCGTACTTGATCCGTGATCATTCGTAGTAGTTTTTGTATGTCCGTAGCGACTCTTGACAAATTTTGAACGTGTTCAAAAAATTGCTACGAATTTATCGACCGTAGCGCATCCGTAGCAGTCCGTATTAAACCGTACTGACCCGTACTAGTTCGTAACGACAACGTAGTCGTCCGTACCTTTTCGTAGGCCCAATGATTTTCTACGGATTGATACGAAGAACTACGGAGCGGTACGGTTATGCTACGTATTAGCTACGATTATTCCACGGATATACTACGGAAAGCCACGGTTCTAGTACGTTGTACTACGGATAGGCAGGAATTTGCACGATCTTGTACGATGTACCACATTTCAGCACGAAACAGTACGGACATGTACGGTCCACTACAATAAATTGCTACTGAAATACATAATTGAAATTATAAAGCAACCGTATTGCATTTGTTGAGTTCACAAAGGAACCGCCAGCAAATTGCGTTTGCGATAAATTTGTTACACTTGGATATTGATATGGCACAAAATGCAGAGGCCGTATTAAAATCGAGCTGCTTGACGATATGCACAGAGGTAATAATGATTCAATATCGTATAACTAGTATAGCTTTGTGCTAAAGGTTACGTATTTTGAAAATATTAGAATTTGAACTTACTAGTAATACATTTTTTTTGCAGGTAAGTGTCTGCCTCATATGCCTTTTGAATTTTGCTCTTACTTTTACGTGATTTAATAATTGTTAAATTAATAGCCGACATAATAAAATACAAAATTAATAATACTTTCCTAAGCATAATCTATATTTGTACATGAATAATTACATACTTTATCAGGTCAGAGAAGAAAAAGAAAACGGTGGACAAAAGACTGGCTTTTAAGACGACCCGCACTCGGCCAATACGAGACTTTGATGGCTGAACTGATGGCTGTCGATCCGGCGGCTTTTAGAAACTTCACCAGAATCGGGCATGATATGTTCCATGAGTTATTACATGTCGTTGGCCCCAGGATCACGAAGAACCACACCTGGTTCAGACAGTCCATCAATCCAGATTTGAAGTTGACAATTACCTTAAGGNTAAAAATGTACACTCGTGGCTGCATCATTCGTGATATTCAGTTCTCTGATCACTCGTGAATTAAACCGATAATCTACAGAAACCAGCCAATATCCTTTGAAAAGCGGACTACAGGTACATACCCAATATAAGAAACGCGTCCCAGCAAACAAAAGACGTCTTTTTATGGTTGTTAAGACGTTGCTCTGCGACGCCTTAATGACGTCTTATTTTGAAAGGTTTTTTGACGTCTTCCCGTATTATGAAAAAGACGTCTTTTGCGACGTCTGTATTGTGTCTTTTTTTGGTTGTTTTTTAAAGGTTTTTTGACGTCTTTTCGAGACGTGAAAAAGACGTCTTTTGCGACGTCTTTATGATGTCTTTTTATGGTTGTTTTTGAAAGGTTTTTTGACGTCTTTTCGTGACGCGAAAAAGACGTCTTTTTTGCGACGTCTCTATGACGTCTTATTTTGAAAGGTTTTTTGACGTCTTTACGTATCATGAAAAAGATGTCTTTTGCGACGTCTTTATTGTGTCTTTTTTTGGTTGTTTTTTTAAAGTTTTTTGACGTCTTTTCGAGACGTGAAAAAGACGTCTTTTGCGACGTCTTTATTTGGTTGTTTTTGAAAGGTTTTTTGACGTCTTTTCGTCACGCGAAAAAGACGTCTTTTTGCGACGTCTTTATCACGTCTTATTTTGAAAGGTTTTTTGACGTATTTCCGCATCGTGAAAAAGACGTCTTTTGCGACGTCTTTATTGTGTCTTTTTTGGTTGTTTTTTAAAAGTTTTTTGACGTCTTTTCGAGACGTGAAAAAGACGTCTTTTGCGACGTCTTTATTATGTCTTTTTTTTGGTTGTTTTTGAAAGGTTTTTTGAAGTCTTTTCGTGACGCTAAAAAGACGTCTTGCGACGTCTTTATCACATGTGTTTTTAAAAGTTTTTCTGACGTCTTTTCGTGGCTTGAAAAAGACATCTTTATTATTATTATTATATTATTATTATTATGTGTGGTTTTTGAAAGTTTTTTCGACGTCTTTTCGTGACGAGGTCAAGTAGAGCTTGTCTATTTCTTTGAAAAGACTATCTAAATATACANCATCGTGAAAAAGACGTCTTTTGCGACGTCTTTATTGTGTATTTTTTTGGTTGTTTTTTAAAGGTTTTTTGACGTCTTTTCGAGACGTGAAAAAGACGTATTTTGCGACGTCTTTATTATGTCTTTTTTTGGTTGTTTTTGAAAGGTTTTTTGACGGTTTTTGGTGACGCTAAAAAGACGTCTTTTTGCGACGTCTTTATCACATGTGTTTTTACATTATAAAGACGTCGCAAAAAGACGTCTTTTTCGCGTTACGAAAAGATTTCAAAAAACCTTTCAAAAACAACCAAGAAAAGACATAATAAAGACGTCTTTTATAAGCCACGAAAAGACGTCAACAAAACTTTTTTGAAGGTTTTTTGACGTCTTATCGCGACGTAAAAAGACGTCTTTTGTGACGTCTTTATACAGTTTTGTCGGTGTGGTTTTTGAAAGTTTTGTCGACGTCTTTTCGTGACGAGGGCAAGTAGAGCTTGTCTATTTCTTTGAAAAGACTATNTTATTTAGTATACAATATCGTTTATCATACATAAAATATAACAATATAAGTATACCCAGCAAACAAAAGACGTCTTTTTATGGTTGTTAAGACGTTGCTCTGCGACACAGATTATCACGTTTTGAGTTACATTAAAGATTTTATTTCAGAATCAGTAGGCCATAGGCTCATGTGAACATGCACATATGTACATAAACAGGCAAGTCACGTACTACAATGAAAATGAAAGTTGTGTTGAAAAAAATCAAGAACCAATACATTTATAGGAATTAGTTGTGCTAAATAATTAAATATAACAAAGATGCTGATTAATTATACGAGCAGAGGCAAAAGGGGGGTTGGGTTGGAGAAAACGCAAATATGCGGAGGTGTATATAATTATACATTTTTATCTTGTGGGATCTATATCTCTGTGCGTTTAATTTATGTCAACACAAAATATATACAACGGTCATATACAAATAACCAGAGACGTAGATACATGTTACATTTACGCCTCTGAAATAACACATAACGTCGCTGTCATTCTCAAACCTCGTAGCTACAAAATGACAAATGTTCAGGAGAGAAAAAAAACGTCACATTTTTGTATAACAATGTTTAAGAAATTGCAATTCTGTCAAAATACCAATTCAATGAAGCTGCAAAATACGTTATAAGCCGTAGACGCGTAAGTCATGCTGATATTCAGAAATGGTAGCTACGAAAGCACGATATGGTAGCTACGATATTTTGTCACCACAGTTTTACAGGTACGACAATTCGAAAATGTTCGAAATGACTTACCAAAGGTGAAATGACGTAGCTTTGAACATCACGTGGCTTTTTCATGGCTCTGATTGGCGTAGAGCTACGAGATATAGCCGCATCACAATTTGTCAGGATGAAAGGACGTAGCTTTGAACGTCACGTGGCTTTTTTATTGGCTCTGATTGGCGTAGAGCTACGAGATATAGCCCAAAATGTAACGTATACGGGGGCGTGATCACACTGTTACGATATATAAATAATTTTCCTTCAGCCTTCCTGGCTTATGATTAGATATTCTAAACAAATGATTGGGGCATATAACATGAATTAATTTACTTCAATCAAAACTAACAACTATAACTGAAACACTTAAAAACGCCTGGGCGATCACTAAACACAAAACCGTGCTTCTACTACGCCTGCTAGAACACCTATGCCCTTAAACAGTCCACCCATATACCATGCACACAATGGATAATACAAGCCTATCCGGGCGTCCTAAAACTGGAGTCACCATGCACTCCAAACCTCGAGCATGGAACCTATTCATGCAACAGCACCGTCACGCAGAAGCTACACGATATACACCAGTAAAACCCGGGCACCGATCTGCTAATGCTCTGCTCTTCTAACAGGGTTTACATATATGGAATGTTTTGGCTCAGTTCATCCCTAACATTGCTAGGAAACTACAGTGAAGCCAAAACTACCTAATATACTTTATTTTGTATTAACAATCAGCTGCCCTTTTCCTCTCGACGCGCTTCTCACGGTGACAGGTTCCAAAACTAAATTCGACACTACAAGACGCCGTTTATATACGCTAGAAAGTCACGTGACCCTAAAACAACATTGACTAATCCGG